>CM032449.1:150666320-150699016 GCA_019049505.1 Pachyrhynchus sulphureomaculatus | reverse complement strand
TAATTATTTAAATTGTTTACCTGTTTCAATCAATATGGGGTTTTTGGGTTACTGTTGTCCATACCCGCTGTCGCTTGATTATTTTCAATTATGTATAACTTTTTTTTCATTGGCAAATGAGGTCGGGGAAAAGAAAGAATTTACATTTTGTCGGACAGGAGAATAAGGCGAGTAATCCATCGTGCAAATTTAGTTTTTGCTTTAAAACTGTCTATTCTCAATCAAAATGTTATGCTCAGTAAAGGGTTTAGTCGTACTTCCATATCGTAACCTATGTTATAATGTAGAGAAGGCTAATAGTAGTTGATACAGAAGACAGTACTTCTCTATCTTAGTTAATCGTGGAGATATTTAAAAAAAAGTGTCCTATGATGACTTTTTTTTCAAAGTGATATGTCTAAGTAACTTTTAAAGCTAGGAAAATAAAACTAAATGGAAGTGTTATGGTATACTCTATAATTTATATTACAACAGTTTCCGATGGACCAAGCCTAAATAAAAAAATTAGAAAAATGCAAATAAAAATTTTATCAATCTAATTGAATGACCATTTGGAAAAAAATATGTAATATTTGTCTATGTATCACCTAACAGCGTGCCAAGTTTCATTAAAATCCAAGTGGTGCAACATGTTGAAAAAAAAAGTAAGTGGACATGTACTCTACGACCGCTACGATAAAGCATTTAAACGTAATCGTTATTATTATTTTACTAACCAATTTCACAAATATCACCGCTTAAAAATTCCCCGATACTTACGAGTATGAAAGACTTACGTCTGCGCTTAGTTACTAATGTTTTCAGGAATAGCTCCCCGTGCGTTAGCGCCCCACGCGGCGATCAAGTCCGTACATGCATGTGATGAATGTACGTTTACGTACATGATTATAATTAGCGCATAGCTGTGGTGCAGTTTCGTTCTTCCTCTATTTACTTAGTTTCACAAATTCCTAATTGAGAGACGTGTTGTTTATGTTAAAAAATATATAATATTCAGTGAATAAAGAAATGAAAATCCTTCTTTTAACAAAAGCTTGATATCGAGCCTCTATTGGTATTGTTTGATATTAGATTTTGAGTTACACAAAACTCAGTATTTATGAGTCGAAACTACCCTCTGAACCGGCAGTATCATAAAGTCCTCATCGGAACTGTGACATATATGATAGTCCTCTTCATCATCATCAAAATATTCTGCCTCGTCCGTTGATTCAAGTTGGAAGATGTCGCGTTGTTCTGTATCTATATCAATATGAAAAGATCCTGCGCTTACGTCGTCAGTAGCCGGGATCAATAGACATTTATTACACAGAACATCTTTAAGTAGTTTCCCGCAAGGAACGTTGTAAGTACGCACTTCATCTTCAGTTCGCAATATTTTCTTTCGTTTTCCATCCTTCCGCAATATAAAGCACAATTATTACATTTCCCAGACATAGTCGAATTATTTTACACTACTCCTTTATTCGCTGAATATTATATATTTTTTAACATAAACAACACGTCTCTTAATTAGTAATTTGTGAAACTGAATAAATAAGAAGACCGAGAATGCACCACAGCTATGCGCTAATCATCATCATGTACGTAAACGTACATGCATCACATGCATATAAGGACTTGATCAATGCGTGGGGCGCTAACGCACGGGGAGCTATTCCTGAAATCATTCGTAACTAAGCGCATACGTAAGTCTTTCATACTCGTAAGTATCGGGGAATTTTTAAGCGGTGATATTTGTGAAATTGATCAGTAAAATAATAATAACGATTACGTTTAAATGCGTTACCTTAGCGGTCGTAGAGTACATGTCCACTTACATTTATTTTTTTTTTCAACATGTTACAACACTTGGATTTTAATGAAACTTGGCACACTGTTAGGTGACACATAGACAAATATTATATATTTTTTTCAAAGTGGTCATTCAATTACATCTGATAAAAATCGATTGATAAAATTTTTATTTGCATTTTTCTAATATTTTTATTTAGGCTTAGCTCATCGGAAACTGCTGTAAAATAAACTGTAGAGCCAAAATGAGTCCGGCGAAGAAAAAAGTAAAAACTTATCATTTTAATAACGATTGGCAGGAAGAAATTTTTTGGTAAAGGATAAGTGCATTGTCTCATTTGCCGTGCGTCAGTTGCAATACTAAAGCGTGGGAACTTAGGCATTCATTTAAAACGGTTCATAAAAACTATGAAAAGGAATTTTCCGCCACAGAGAGTGTTGTGTTGGAAAAAGAACAAACATGTTCACAAGACCAGCCAAACAATCAAAAGCTGCAACGATCGCGTCATTTAAAATATCTCTATATATTGGCGAAACACAAGAAACCCATTTGATGATGGATTGGTTGTGAAGGAAGCATTATTGAAGCGTGTGAGACTTTATTTGGAGAGATTTTAAAAATAAAATACGGAGATTATGTCTGCTATTAGAGAACTTCAGTTATCTCGTCCGACTGTCACAAGCGTGTGTGAATGAAGTCATGAGTCAGGACATGGCAGATAAACTAAAACCTGATATCATGGAAAGTTACATACTTTTCATTACAGTTTCGACCGAATCCACCGATATGATAGAGACTGCCAGCAGTGTATTTTTATTCGAATGGTATTCAAATGACATGCCGGCTAAGGAAGAGTTTTGACAATGATTCCTCTGAAAGAAAAGACCCGTGGCGAAGTATATATGACGTTTTCTTCAATTTTTAACTGTACAACCGATGAAGCACCAACAATCACTGGAAACAAAAACGGTTTTGATGCGGCATTGTGTCGAGCTAATGATGATTTCCCTTCATTTTTCTCCTTCCATTGCATTTATACATCAACAAGTTTTGTGTTCAAAAGTTCTAAAACATGGAGGAGATTATGGGCATTGCAATAAAAATTGTGAATTCTATCCGTGCACGTAGCTTGCAACGGGTACGGCTCTTTAAATTGCAGTTGGAAGATAGTGAGTCAGCTGAACACACTGATTTAGTTCTTCACACGGACGTACAGGTGGTTGAGTCGCGGAAAATTCCTAGAAAGGTTTTGAAGAATTATTTAGCCCGAAATAACAGCTTTTCTGGGGACGAAAAGAGGTGATGACACTCAGATGCTAAAAAACGGAAATTGGGCTCTGACTGATTTTTGGCATTTTTGACAGACATCACAATGCATTTAAACACCATTAATTTGGAGCTTTTCAAGGTAAAGGAAAAAACTATTATTGAGTAGATGATTAGCGCAATAAAACGCATTCAAAAGTAAATTGCAAAACTTATGATAGATCAACATGAAAAGAAAGGATCTGAAAAATTTCCCGTCACTTTAAAAAGCAAGGATTCCTCAGTTGAATTATGATATTTATGAGGCAGAATTATCAATATTTTGGGCCAATTCGAAATACGTTTTTATGATTTCAGGTAAATTGGCAAATATCGCATCATTTATGAGTTATCCTTTTTTCGTGTAAAAAATTGAGGAATTAGCTACTGAAATAGCAATGTCAGTTTAACATGTTCTGTTGGAAAATGAGTCAGACCTACACTTACCTTGACTAAAAAAAATGCATGTGTGCCATAACACTGCCATTTAGTTTTATTTTCCTAGCTTTAAAAGTTACTTAGATATATCGCTTTGAAAAAAAGTCATCATCGGACACTTTTTTTTAAATATCTCCCCGATTAACCAAGATAGAGAAGTAATATCTTCTGTATTAGCCTCCTCTACATTATAGCATAGGTTACGGTATATGTTCCTGTCGGGGGCAGTTTCACCATGGAAGTACGGCTAGACCCTTTTAGAAGTTTCAATTCACATCACAGTTAATATAACAGACGACTGTGGTGGATTAAAACCTGTGGTGGTTATATAGTTTTCTAGCAGGAAATAACGTTCCGAATTTTTAAGCTAGCGTCCAGAAATTTGAGTGACGATGCTAATGCACTACAATATTCTGTCATAAATGCTGTTGCCTGAATTTTCGTAGCGTTAAATTCTGCTTAGTTACTGTCACCCCAAGATAGAATTTTTTCCAGGTCGTTATTACGTTGTATTGGTTACTGCTCTCAGCGGATATTTACATGGGCAGCAGAAGTTCGATCGACGAAGGTAAATGACGAAACAAGGCCTCTGTCATTAGCAAATCTAGAAATTAATATGAGAAAGGGGGTGGGAGACAATATGGAACTGTGGGATGGTAATTAACTACAAGCGTTATTAACTTGAAAAAAAGGATCTTTCTCTTAAATTAACTCTACGTTAAATCTTTATTTCTTCTAAATAAAAGCTGACAAAATTAAAAGACCGTTACTAAGATGATTACGACCACCGTATATAGGAAAGTTTACCACAATTGCGTGAAACTTTTTGATGCTCGTGGAGAAATTCTCCCTACGAGTTCCCAAGGGAGCGTCGCTAGTTATTAAGGGTCTTTGTTGTTACGTAAATGGGCAAGGAACTTCTCAGTTTTGTACAAAGTTTGCGACAAATAGTTTTAGGATCTTGGGCTGCCGTTAATTTGGAATGACATTCATTATCTCTAATAAATAAGCAACTTTTTACAAGAGAAATACTTTCATCATAATTCTTAACTCTTTGTGGAGCTTGTTCGCGTCAAACAAACTGAAATAATCTGTTTGATCAAAATTCAAACATTAATATTAGATACTTTAAATTTATATCATACGTACATATATACGTACACATACATACATACATATATATATATATATATATATATATATATATATATATATATATATATATATATATATATATATATATATATATATATATGCGAACAAAAAAGAGAAATATGGGAATCGATTATGATACAAAAAACACAAACCGCTATCAACAACAAAAAAGAAACAAATAACCTAAGCCAAATATATATGGCATTACTATAAACGTAGTTTACATGTTGTATTCGTCCCAATTTTTAAAATAAACATATATGACACTGACAATTGATTAACATGTGGTTCTTAATCGGCCCATAGACGGTCAATATTATTGCGCAATAATTGGGTTTGTGCAATATAATTGAACGTGTGTAGACAGTATTGAAAAGTTGTGCAATAGATTGTACGAAAATAAAAAAATTTGTTGAAATATATTGCGCAACCTGGAAGATACTGTGCCGTCTGTGGACAGGATTGTGCAATATCCTGTCAGTCGGTATCAACAGGTGGTAGCCAACGCATCGTGATAGCGGATAAAACTTGGATAAACAGTTCATTTTGGAATTTATCGAAGTTTACCATGGACTTCCGGCTCTATAGGATGTTAAATGCAACGATTAAACTAATCGCGTTAAAAAAGGTGAGCAATATGACGTGCTGGTAGAGAAATATCGCGAAAAATACCCGGATGCCAAGAAGCAAGATGTTCACACATTCTGAGTTCATTGAGTAATTTTTCGTAGGTGTACTTCTTCCTATCAATAAACCACTGTTTGGCCATTTCCTTCGTGTCTTCTTTTTCTTTTTTTTCGCACTAATAACGCCCACAGCAATTAAACAACAGAGTTCAGTGTCACTCAACATGACTTCACTTCACAATACCAGCGGGGACTGACAATATTGCCAAGTACATTGTACGTCTGTACTGGTCATTGCGCAAAATATTGCACAATCATCAATATCGCCTCCATATGATTCTATTTATTGTACAAACCCAATTATTGTGCAGTAATATTGAACGTCTATGGGCAGCTGTCAAAATATTGTGCAATCCATATTGCACAATAATATTGACCGTCTATGGGCCGCTTTATAACGAAAAAATGAAAAAAGAGTACTTTGTAATTCATTGAAATCGGCTTTGATAAATATTAACCTAAATATCCACGTCCAAGGTAAGAATTAATCTAACATTCATAAAATTAATTATTTTAGTCTTAATAAATTAACAAAACATGCATTTTCAAAAAGCATTTTATGGATTAAATATGTGTAATTTTAGCCAAACTAAACAAGAATTTTGAGAAAGGCAAACTGTGCCGAAGCGTCAATATAATAGAAGGAAAGGATCACAATAAATTTTTGAAAGTTTTCATTCTATAATTGACCTCCAAACCCAAGAAAATTGAAAAATAAAAATAAAATATATATATATATAATATATATATATATATAATATATATATATATATATATATATATATATATAATATATATATATATATATATATATATATATATATATTATACATATATATATATATATATATATATATATATATATATATATATATATATATATATATATATATTACAATAGAGGTTTTCACGGATGGTGAAATGTAATACATTAAAATACCAAGTTTCAATCCGTTTGTCTAACAATGAATTTGCACGACGTTTCGCCAAAATCTCATCCTGCATTTTCAAGTGCTCTTGCTGCGGTTGCTCGATATTGTGATCTTGCTACTGCTGCCGCTCGAAACTAACTGGTTCCAGTTAACCAGTTAATCTAACTAAGTTAACCGGGTAACCAGTTAGCTTCAAGCAGCAAGATCACAATATCGAGTAGCAGCACTTGAAAACGCCAAATGAGATGTTAGCGAAACTTCGAAACGTCGTTGTTAGATGAACGGATTGAAACCCGGAATTTTAATGTATTTTATATATATATATATATATATATATATATATATATATATATATATATATATATATATATATATATATATAAATATATTGTTCTTAAACCATTTGTTAAATGTTTCTTGGATAAATTTTGAAAGAAATTTTGCCCTGGTTTTAGAAAATTTACAATTTTTTTTCTATCAAGTTTAATCCTTACCAGACCGAGGTGCATGATATGTAAGAAATATACAAAATTGTATCCAGAAATATAAAAACAGTCACAACTTATAATACGTCGCAATATATTTAAACTTGACAAAATTAACGGTGATTATTAAACATAACACACGCCTTAAAAATACACAGATTCTTTAAATAATGTTGCAGATACTTTTAAAATTTTAAATAGTTTCCAACGGCTGTATGTGGTTTAATGAGTACTATAATCTATTAAAAAAATGGCCCATACTTAGGGAGCATGTTGAAAGATATTATCATTAGCTTGCATTATAATTGAGTTCCCTGTTTAACCTGTCCCAGTAAAACTATAAAATATTTTAGCTATAAGATGATGCAGCAGTTATTTTGAGATTGTACATTATTTGAGGCACAACTGAGAAATTTGAATACTCCACAAGTAATAAAGTTTTTAGCATTGGCGATAAAGTTTTTTTACGACAGCCCCGATTTTACAGTGGATCGTATTTTTTACTGGTGTTAATCTAGATAAAAGGGAGAGTTTAACAAAAGATTTGTCTTTTTTGTCGTTCAAAGTTCATTTGGTATTATTGTGTTTCACTGTCACCCGTACAGATTTTAAGTGTTTTGAGATTTAGGCCTATACCCTCGATAAAATGAAGTGTTACATGTGTGAAGAAATTACCCTTTGTGATTTTTTTATTTATTCGTTATTTAAAATTCCGTTCCTCGCGGAGATATTTTACATTTAAAGAATCTAAATTACGGTTACATTTTATTATGTGACCCAACAAAGGCAAGGAAAAACTAAAATATACCTGATATATCGATAAAATTCTTTATTAGCGTAATATTCAACACAAAACTTTTAAAAAACACGCACCCACATAAACTTATATAAAACTCACCTATTTCAATAATGCAAGGTTGAGAAAACCAAACCTATCAAATTTTCGAACTTTGGAATTTTTTTTTTAAAGTATTTGTATGATCGACATAAGTATATAAAACATAGCTAATAATTTAAATTAAATAATAAATAATAAGACTTGAAAAACTTCCCTTCTGAAGGAATAAATATATTTATGTGTATAAATAATTTGGTACACCACTACCTATCAACTCCGAACAGCACCAGCAAGACTAGGGAAAACGTTACATCTAAATTTCTTTATCGATAACCGAAAATAACAGCATTAAAAATTTGATCATAGAAGACAAATGAAGTGCAATGTACCAAAGTCTTTAGTCATTTGCATTTATATGGATTGCCATCTGATTTATTATACATTTACGTATATGTTACAAAGTGTGGAAAATTATACAAAAAATATTAAAACATCATAACTTTAAGTAATTTCAATCAGCTTTAAGTAATCACATATAGATATAAGTACCTTTACGACTTACAACTAAACCCTGAGTTTGTTAATTTTGTTGGTAAAAATAAATATTTGCCTAAAATTCTATGGAAAATTAGGCTCATTTTTCCTATGATCTTCTAAATACTTTTTACATGCATTTTTACAATGTATCTCTCACTTAAAATATCGAGTTGTAATGCCTGGATTTAATTATTCTTTAACGTGAAAAAGCCAACGTCAGTATGTAACGTAATGGTAAAGTAAGATAAATAATTAATTAATACCATAAAGGGCGAACGAACATTCAAGATAAAGAACATTGGAACATTCACGTTGAATAACGTAGCGTCGTACTAAAAAATTGATGGATACCGTCGCTTCATCGTCTCACAATTATCTACAATGTTTCCTGACGTCGCAGGTTCTGTCGTTTAAACGGTTTTGATTGAAAAATTGGGCTATAAGAAAATGCACCCTTACTGTGTCATTAACGGCACAATATTTTGAAAAGAAAATGTAGAAGCTAATGAAAGGCTATAAAAATGTGTTAACGTTGAAGGCAAATATGTAGAGAAATAATAAATGAATGTACTTTTTTACATAGGCAATAAAGGTTTTTCATATATATTTTTTTTTATTTTAAAAAATACAAAAATCTCAAATTTGAAAATCAGACTTATATAACATATGCATTCGAAGAAAAAGACCCCCCTTAAAAACCATAAAACCCATGACAAGGATTCTTCTTGTATGGTTTTAAATCTGGACGATTATTAAAAGACTATTCGAAATGTTATGTTAATAATAACAACATTGTGTTTATGAAGCTATAAAAGTTAGTCATAATAACTTTTAAATACCTTTTAAAATCAATATTCAGGGTATGAATTTCTATAATATTTTGAATTACCTCACTAAATTTTGGATATACGATAATATTTGCTGATATTAAACACGGTGTTTAAGGATCCACTTTAAGAAGATAATAAAATCCAGGCAATAACCATCTCTTTTTCCAAATTTCTATTCTTTTCCATTTTCGTATATTCTATATGTCGGCTTCAATGAAAATAAAATTATATCGTTTTCTATTAGTATTGGTTAAGTAGGATTTTTAACTGTTAATTAAACAACCCAAGGGTGTTTTTAGTGTTCCGTACAGAACACTTATGGGATCTGTTTGTCTGCCTGTCACATCCCATTTTCTCCTAATCTATTTGACGTATAAAGTTGAAATTGGGCACAAATAGAAGAATTGATGGCCGAATCAGAGCTGTGTAATTTTAAAGTTAAATTTTAAATTAAGGGGTTAGTTTTGGGGGGTGAAATCGGAAGTAAAAAAAAAATTTACCAGGATGTCAAATGAAAGCCTGTGAAAACAAAAATATATATGATGTATTACTTGTGCACACTTTTCTTAGTTTTATTTTTTAAAAATGGTCAAAAATCGCTGTCCCCCACCCTCTCTCAAAAAGTACTCATGAGAGAATTTTAAAAAAATTCTGGAATAGTCTTTATAAAGTGTAGATTAAGCAAAAATTATCACGAGTGCACTACGTTTGATAATTTATCTGGTATAAAAAAACATACATGGCTTTACAATAGGGTGAAGATTTTTTTAATATATTTTTCTGCATATTACTGCTACCGCGTCGTACGTCGCAGTACCAAGACAAAATAAAACTTAAAAACAGGCACGTGTTAATGCTCAAGAAATTCGACCGAGGACATGCAAAATCCATATACAACTTCATAACAAGAGACGGATATATTCATATGAGCCGAAAACTAAGCAACAATCAACTGGTTGGGTGTGAATCCAACAAAAGTAGTTCATTCACAAAGTACTTCCTTGTTTCTTTGGTTATACTGGACATGTTGCAACCATTGCTTTAGGGGATCGAAGAACAGTTAATGCTGAAAGGTATATAATAATTTATTTGCCAGAAGTCATCAATGAAATCAGGAAAAACAACCGAAAACATCTCATCATTCTTCATCATGTCAAACAATTAATTATTTGACGGCCATCGAATTAATGTCTCATTGCCCGTATTCACCTGATTTATCGCCTAACGACTTCTTTTTGTTCCCGGATGTCAAAAGAAAATGCGTGGATAGCGATTTTCATCATCTCAAGATTTTGAGAAACAATAAAATGGTTTGTACCAAATTTTTTTTCTTTCGTTGTTTTTGTAAAAACTTAAAAGGTGGCCTTTGTATTTAGACAAAAATTTTAGTTGGAAATAAAATGGCTCTCACTGCTTTGTACCTCATATTCTTTTAGGAATGACCTTTGGTCCATCTCCCTCTGTAGTGAGGAAGAGCGCAATGCTCCGAATTGCTTTTACTCATTTTTTAGAATAAGAAAAAAATCGTAAAAATGCCATAACGCAACGAATTTGTACATAATTTCCTCAAATACGATAGTAATTTGACAACCAAGCAATTTTTTGTATGACGTCCTTTTCACGCCTGATAGATGACTTTAAAAATCTTTATATTTTATTAGGATTAAAAAATATCAAAATATACAACACCATAAAGTATACCCATGTCTCACAGTAGACAGAGCGCATCATCCCATTTTTTTAAAAGTTTTCCTTCACACATTTCATTTTGGATCAGTTTGAGCTTTTAAGCTCATTTTTGATATATGATGTATTAGTATGTAAGAGGAATATACAACCTGCGATAATATGCGCGATCGATCGTTTCGACCTATCGAAGACATTTACGGCTCTTATCTTTCTACTGTTTTATTTTTAATTCCATGTTTCAAGTAATCTCGGGTTTATTATTATTATCATTTGAAAAAGAAGAAAGAATCCGACGGCACAAGTCCTGTGGCTCTAACCCACATTAGCTGTCACGCGGTGTGGGCCGAAAGTGATGATCACGCCTGACGTCCGTTCAATTAGTGACCATCTACTAAATTCATTTGCCTGAGCAATCTGAGAGGCCCGAGGTTAATTGCCCTTTGCATCTTCATTGTTGATGAATCAGCCAAGGCACAGCAAGTCGGTATCTTCATAAGATTCTTCCAAAATGTGTTCTTAATACCTCCTAAAAGTTCGATGACTAGGACGACCATTGCTACTGAATGTCGAAGGAACAAAGCGCGAAGTTCGTAGTTTAAGTCTTTGTACTTAGAATGTTTCTCCTCTTCCTTGATTGCTATATTTGTCTCTGCAGGTGCCGAAAATTCAATTACATAAATTTTCTTAGCGAGAAGTACTATATCGGGTTTGTTGGCTTGCAAACGTCTTGTGATCGAAAAGGCAAAATTCCAATAAATGCGGCACCTGTCATTTTCTACAACCGCCTCGATCTCTCCCGGAAGATACGGCAGTCTAAGAACGTCATCAATACCATATTAATGTCTAAGATGGCAATTTAAGACACTCAACGCGATGGTTTATTATTATTATTATTATTATAGCGGAAACCTCTTTTCTGTCTTAAGCGATCTGTTGTCGAAGCTATTAATAAGCTGAAGCTTAATTCTTTGTTTTTTGACAATAGAATGATTAAACAAGTTTCATTTAAAATCAAAATAATAATAATTATTATTCAGCATCCAAATAAAATATTTTCTAGCTTTCCTCATGTATTAAACGAATTCGAGCCGGAGGAAAACTTCCCCTCCTAAAACTCCTTTTCAACTGAAATAAAACCTGACAAAATTAAAACAGCACTTCTAAGTAGATTAGGGCTATTGTAAATAGAAAGGTTTACCACGATTGCCTGAAACTTTTTGACCCTAGCGGGAAATATACCCCAGAGTCCCCCAGGGGAGCATCGTAAGATATTAAGGATTCTTTCTTGTTTTCTTAAAGGGTAGGAAAGTTTTCAGTTTGCCTAAAGAACACGCATAAACTCGGAAGCTTCCATTTGCATGCGCTTCAAAAGGGATATAGGATGTCCGGTGTTATCTTCCTGGATTTACTCCGCCTACTTTTCTTAAGTGTTCGTGTATACAATATTTTATATTTTTCTTTCTTTAGGCTGAATAGTAAGTAGCGTTGATATATATATATATATATATATATATATATATATATATATATATATATATAAATATATATTTTATATATATATATATATATATATATATATATATATATATATATATTTATATAAAAATATATATTTATATATATATATATATATATATATATATATATATATATATATATATATATATATATGCATATATATATGCATATATATATGCATATATATATGCATATATATATATATATATATATATATATATATATATATATATATATATATATATATATATATATATACATATATATATATATAATATATATATATATATATATATATATATATATATATATATATATATATATATACATATATATATATACATATATATATATACATATATATATTAATACATATATATACATATATATACATATATATATATATATATATATATATATATATATATATATATATATATATATCTATATATATATATATATATATATATATATATATATATATATATATATATATATATATATATATATATATATATATATATATATATATACATATATATATATATATATATATATATATATATATATATATATATATATATATACATGTGTATATATATATATATATATGTATGTATATATATATATATATATATATATATATATATATATATATATATATATATATATATATATATATATAGATATATATATATATACATACACATATATATATATATATATATATATATATATATATATATATATATATATATGTATATATATGTATATATATATATATATATATATATATATATATATATATATATATATATATATATATATATATATATATATGCATATATATATATATATATATATATATATATATATATATATATATATATATATGTATATATATATATATATATATATATATATATATATATATATATATATATATATATATATAATAACATATATATGCATATGCGCATCAAAAAATACAGAGGCTAAAACCTTCCCAGCCGACTGTTGTGTCTTTGGTCGCTTAGGGCCGCTTTTACCGGCTGGTGTCCACTGACTGCCGATTTGATTCCGGGGGCTAGTGGGGGATCCATGTTTCATCCATTGTCACATGTCGCATGAAAAAATCCTTTTTATTGCACTTAAACAGGTCCAAACAGCGCTCAGAATCATCAACACGTTGTTGGTTTTGGTCCACTGTGAGCAACCGCGGTACCCATTTCGAACAGAGCGTTCTCATGCCCAAAAGTTCATACAAACTATAATCAACACGTTCTTTTTATATCTTTAGGCTGTTAGCTATCTCACGCAATTTCGCTTTACGGTAATCCAAAACAATTTTGTGGTTTTTTTTATGTTTACCAATGTAACCACCTCGTTTGGACGTCCAGAGCTCATTTGTGTCTGTACGACCGCGTTTAAATGTAGTATACCAGCAAATGATGAGTGATTTTTCAGAGGCAGAGTCCCCATAATACTTATCAAGTCATTGTTTTGCTTGAACAGTATTTTTTTCCATCAAAAAAAACAATGTTTAATGAACTCACAAAATTCGATTTTTTTTCATTGTTATAAAAATATCAAAAGTAGCGTCACTAAAACCACTGTAACTTGTAAACTAATCGTCGAAATGTCATGAAATTTTGGTCTGTCGTTGACCTACCTGCCCTAAAGCCTGCCTGTTCTTCCGCGTCCATATTCATTTTCTATTTTATTTTTTATAATTTTTCCGTATACTCTACTGATGGTACTGGTAACTGATATTCCGCGATAGTTATTGCCCTTGTCTTACTCCCCTTTTTATGTATAGTTGATATATAAGAAAGTTTCCATTCTTTTGGTATATCTGTCCCATTTAAGTACGCTTCTATTAATTTTGTAAGGTGCCTGTATAATTTGTCTGACTCACATTTCAGTAACTCTGGTGGAATGTTACCAGGTCCGGAAGCTTTTCGATTTTTCATTGATGTACATGCTAATTTTATTTTGCTTAGAGTTAATCTTATCGGAGAACCATTAGTAGTGATATTCCGTGTCTCATTCTCTGTTTCTTTAAATTCTATTCTATCTTCTATTAGTAGGCTCGCGAAGTAATTCTTCCAAGTCTGTGGTGTAATAGTTGATATTATGTCTTTTTTCTTCTCTTGGCGTAAACTCTTAATTAGTTTCCAACTTTCTCTGCTTCTTCTTCCCCCTATGTATTTATCCTACCACAGTTCTGTTCCCATTTTTCGTTCTTTTTTTGACATTTTCTTTTTCTTACTCTGGCTTGTGCTTCTTTATATATGATTTTATCATAGTCTGCTTTTGTGCTTAAGTATCTTTATTACTTTTTCCTCTTTTCTTCTATTTCTGTTTCGGTCTGTTTATCCCACCAGTAAGGTTTGTCAGGTTTGTTATTCGCTTGGTAGGTTCCTAATGCTTCTCTGGCTGCTTGGAGTGCGCATTTCTGAATATGCTTATAATGTTTTTCTGGATCTAAATTAGTAATATCTTCCAATCTTCGATCTAATCTTTTCTAGTAAAATATTTTCACGCTTTCCTGATCTAGACTGTGTAGGTTATATCTTTCGTCTTCTGCTTCCATCAATTGGTTACTTATTTCTTCCTTTGTTTCTCTTTCTTGTCTTTTTCCTGGACACGCTATTTTTGCTTGAATTAAGTAATGATCGCTACCGCATGTTGCCCCCCTATACGCTCGTACGTGTTGGATTTTCAATTTTCTTTTTTGTCTCGTAATGATATAATCTATTATGCTTTTTAAATTTGTAGTTGACTGAGTTCATGTGTATTTGTGTATTTCTGGGTGTTGATAAAATCCATTCTGAATTCGTAGCTGATGTTGTTCACAGATTGCTGTCAGTCTATTTTCGTTATCGTTCACAGTATCCTCACCATATCTACCTATTATATCGTCTTCACTTTTCTTTGCCATTCTACTGTTTAAGTCTCCTAGAATTATGATCTCTCTAGTGTGTATATACTAGAGAGATTATATAATATATATTTCGTCATTCAGTTGTTCAAAAAAATCTTCTTTAACTTGAATCGATAAGTCGTCATTAACCGCGTATACGCTTAATATTGTTATTCTGTGTCCATAGATGTTTAAGTTCATTTTTATAAAACGTTCATTGATAGCCTCCCATGTAGTAATGTATTTTCTTAGACTTCTACGTATAAGGATAGATACCCCTTGCTGACCTCTCTTATGTTTTGGGACATCAGTATAGAAATGGTCGTAATATCCAAGGTTTTCAGATCCTTGTCCTTTTTTCTTTGTTTCCGTAAATATTATTATATTCTGATTTATTTTTTTCAGTTCAAATACAACATCATTTAGTTTTTGGGAAAGGCCTTGCACGTTTCATGTGCTTATATTCTTTGTCCATTTTCGTAGCGCTTTTCGTCGTTTTTCATCTGTCCTATTCCGAGGCTGATCGGGTTTTTTAACATTTCAGTTTTTTTACAAGTGCCGGGGAGCTAGCCGGATGCCTTAACCCCCTTCCAGGAGGGCGAGGATTTGATTTTTGGGGTTTAGTCCCCTAGATAGGCTGCTTTCTCTACAGCTACGGAGTCCTTCCTACCCCGTTCTGGTTCTTGCGCCTCTTCCATCGTTGATGGTATACATCTTCCGTTATCCGAGCCGTTGACCTTCTCCTGTGATCCTAGGAAGGGACCCTTACAGGGTGCTGTCAGCCGGGTCAGCTGAACCCTGTTTTTTTAATGATGTTGTTACTCCTCCCCCTCCTCCTTTCGCATCCTGGCTTGGGACAGGCAATGGCGGAGTTCCCATTTGATTACTTGTGAAAATAAATTGAGGTTTTATTTTATCTTAAATTTTTTTGTTTTATTGCCTAGTTTAATATGCCACCAGTTTTGTTTAATTAAACGGTTTAAGACCTTTTCTATTTTTATGCTAGGCAGGCATTGTTATTACATATAAAATAGGTGGTGTCTAAGTAATAAAAAAACCCTATTAAGCGGCGCTTCATAGCTGGAATCCACTCTCTCCGACATATGAGCTGCTTTTATGCCTAAAACCTCTCATAGGAAAGTTTTAGCAAAAACATATATATGTATATATGTATATATGTATATATATATGTATATATGTATATATATATATATATATATATATATATATATATATATATATATATATATATATATATATATATATATATATATATATATATATAGATATATATATCTTCTAAATTCACAAAACACTAATATACTGTAGATTGACTAGTTCAGAATAACGTATGTACTATATAACAACACTTTTGCTGGCGTTTATGTTTTCTTAATTAAAGAATATTTTAATAGACACAAGTAAAAAGTAAAACAAAAAAATTTATGAAATGCCATCGCAGGTCAATTGAACACGACACGATGAAAAAGGTTATATACGCATAGATTAAGACCATTGTATATATGAAGATTAAACACAGTTGCGTAAAAGTTTTTGTTGTTCACGAAGGGTATCCCTGAGGATAAGATTCCCCAGAGAGAATACTGCGAATGCCTTACTAGAATTAATTTTGTGGGGGTTTATATACTCGTATAATACCTTAATAATGTATGGACAAAACTTTTAAACTAACGTTATGAAAAATTATAATTTAAAGTGATGAGGGATAAGGGTGGATTTAAAAAATACAAACTCGTGTTTCAAGCTACATAATATTGTGAAAAGCTATTACAAAATTTAGTATTTTAATTAAGACAACATGAATAATCGTGTTATAATAATCCATTTAGAACCAACGAGCACTCATGTTAATTTAGACACAATTTATATAACCGTTCAGTTCTTGTTAATTTTTGGCAAAATTATATAAATAAGATTACATAGACACGTGGAATATGCTACACAAAAATATATAATCTATTTAGGTAAAATTCCATTATTTAGAGGAATATTTTACAGTTAAGATATGTAAAATACGTTTTATTGTGTGAGCTGCCAAAGGAATGGGAGAATTTAAATAAACCGTAAATAACGTAGTGTCCTGAAATTACAGACGCACACACAGACCTATGTAAAATTTACCTATTTCGAATAATACCTGGCGCGCAATCATAATAATTTTCAATTTATACATTCTAAAATACAAATATAAATAAACAATTAAGCAACATTAAGAAAATAAAAATATAGACTACTCTTAGTTTATTAAATAACTAAAGTGTATAGAGATTTCAACTCCC
Source organism: Pachyrhynchus sulphureomaculatus (assembly GCA_019049505.1). NCBI lineage: Eukaryota > Metazoa > Arthropoda > Insecta > Coleoptera > Curculionidae > Pachyrhynchus > Pachyrhynchus sulphureomaculatus. The sequence goes on along the minus strand of CM032449.1, from coordinate 150,681,582 downwards.
AACAGCATTAGCAAAATTCCTGGATCATTGCAATTCTTAAACAACAGCCTCTCTCTCTCTCTCTCTCTCTCTCTCTATATCTCTATATATATATATATATATATATATATATATATATATATATATATATATATATATATATATATATATATATATATATATATGTACAGGGTATCCCAGTATTCCGTGTACATACAGTTACTGCGAATTTCTGGGATGAAAATATGACCATTTAACTCAACTTACCTTGATCAAAAATTCGTAATTATTGAGATACAGGGTGTCAAAGTTATATTTTTATTTTAGTTTTTCTTAAGTAGCTTTCTTAATAATTATACTATTTACACAAGATTTGGTGCTAAGGGGTTTCCTGAGATGTAAAAGCGAAAACAGCTCACAGTTTTGTTGTAAATTGTAGGGGGCGCCACTTATTGCACTTTTAAATTGTCATAACTTTTTTATACCACTCTGTATGATATTTTTAATTAAATATTCGTATTTTCCGCTTTCCCCTCTCTAGAAAAGCTTTCTTGGGTAAATGTTGATCCGAGCACCAGTTTCTGAGATTTTTTTGTTTCCATTTATTAATTCCATCCACGCTTAGAACAGGTCCAAAAGAATAGTCTTTGAAATTTGGAGCATGCTTAAAGGCAAACAGGCTAACAACAATAATAAACTTAAAGACCAACGGGCCAACAACAGTCAGGATGATAAAACCAACTAGCACTATCTCAGAAACTGTTGCTCGGAGCTACAATTACCAAGAGAGCTTTAGACAGGAGAAGGCGGATAATACAAATATTTAATTTAAAATATTATACGAGTGGTATAAAAAAGTTATGACAATTTAAAAGTATACAAAGTGCAATAAGTGGCGCCCCCTACAATTTACAACAAAACTGTGAGCTGATTTCGCTTTTACATCTCAGGAAACCCCTTAGCACCAAATCTTGTGTAAATAGTATAATTATTAAGAAAGCTACTTAAGAAAAACTAAAATAAAAGTATAACTTTGACACCCTGTATCTCAAAAATTATAAATTTTTGGACTAAGGTAAGTTGGGTTAAATGGTTATATTTTCATCCCAGAAATCGACAGTAACTCTATGTACACGGAATACTGGAACACCCTATATGTATGTATATATATATATATATATATATATATATATATATATATATATATATATATATATATATATATATATATATATATCTGTATATACATATATACATATACATATACATATACATATATATACATATATACATATATATATACATATCTGTGTATATATATATATATATATATATATATATATATGTATAAATATATATATATATATATATATATATATATATATATATATATATATATGTATATGTATATATAAAGTGAAATTTCTGCAGAAGAGATGAAAAAAAAAATTCAAGATATAGAAATGTTTTCTTTTATGTAATTTGTATGTTATTTGTAAACCATAGATATAAAATATTTATGAGTAATGCCCACTAACTTTATGATTTGATACTCAAGCTTATGTACCTTGCAAAATATGAAAAAGAAATTAACCACATATCGAATGCTTAGACAATAAACCAAGAGTTTTAATAGGCATCACAGACTGCAACCCCACTAGCTCTACAATTTATTCTCTCACTAGTTAGTAGCTACCTTGTTAATTATATATGTACATGTTTATGTATATACCCATTCATATATATATACCTATATATATATATATATATATATCGTAACCTATAGAACGTTCATGTACAGTCCGATATATATATATATACCATAATGTTTATCATATATAAAGTAATGTTTAATACCACACGAAATATTTCTTGATATATATTGATATATATATAAACTATATTCAAGAGATGCTACTAACTAAACATATCGATACGCGCCGGTGGTGCCATCTCTCGGATTTGCATATATATATATATATATATATATATATATATATATATATATATATATATATATATATATATATATATATATATATATATATATATATATATATATATGTAAAAGTGTTATGGATTAGTGACTGATTTATACATTTTGTAATGTAAATGTTTCATATTTTTATGGAGAGTTACACGAAAACTGCTGAAATATCATTTTTTAAATCAACTTTGAATAATAATCCTTGTAAATTTTACCTTGTAAATCCAACTTAAAAAAGAATTCTTTATAAAAATAAAGATTTATATAAAATTTCATTGAGAAAAAACTTTTTATGTAAATTTACATATATTTTTACAGTGTGAGAGATAATTTTTCGTTTACCCTAAAATTTAGAAAGTTTTTTAAACATTTTTCGTTTACATTTCCCACCAGAATATAAAAATAATACTTGTTAATAAGTACAAGAGAATTTTTGGTGTAAAGGTAACAAAATATAATTAATGCCTGATGTAAAAAGTTTGATGACAACCTTGTTAAATTTTTGCCTATTATCTTTTAACGTTCTAATGCTATAAGGATTTTCCCCCTTGCAGTTTTATATAGAGTTTTGAAAGTTTTAAGCCAATTTACAGAATACTTTTGCACGGAGTTCCAGATTAAATTTATAAAGTAGGCTAATGAGTACCCCTTTAAATCCTTAGAGACATTCCTGAAGTAAATAAAAGTTGATTTTTAAATTAATAATGTGAAATTTAAATTGAATTTTAAAGGGTCTTCTTCGAGAAATCGAACTCATTTAAAAATTATGCTTTCTTAACGAAAGTTTTAAATAAAATTTTTATGCAAGCTCAGGGGTAAGCCGAGAAAAATCGACCAAAAGTTATTTTCTCGTAAGAATACGACAATAACTGCCTGTCTTACTTTCAAGTAAAATTTTGACCTGAGCACTTTTGATGGGACCGAGACTCAATTTATGCTAGCCCCAGATCAGTAAAATCGGTTAAAACAAAAAGTGAGGAAACAATCAAGCTTATTGAGGATTTTTCTCTGTCAGATCGACGAATGAAGATCTCTAGTGAAGAGCTGGGATCTCCTAAGCTACAGTTTTTAAGATTATACCCAAAGGTTTTAGAACTGACCAGATTTCAACAGTATCAAATGTCTTATGAAAATCCCTAGTGAATGCAAGAATAGATTCCAGATATATAAAAATATATAAAGAAGCATCTATAGGTATTAAAATTGATGAAACAGCTGTCACTAACAACATACCATTAAAAAGAAGAGTGAGATACTATCTCACCTAAATTAGTTACGATGTCCCTTGAAGAAGTCTTTAAGGAGACTGAGTCACCTTCGGTTTGCAGACGACATAGTAGTGATAGCTAATAACACCTATGAGCTACAGGAAATGTTGAACCAGCTGAATATGATCTCTGCAAGCATAGGTTTTAAAATGACGTAACATTCATTTTTGCTTAGATTTTAAGATCATGTTACGACACTGTTTTTTTTTTGATTTTTGAACAGTGTAACTGTGTGATTTAAATTTTTGAACAGAGTAACTCAATCGTGTATACCGTGTTGCTGACGGGTTGATTTTGCATCCCGGCAGTGAGCCATTTTAAAGACTTCACTGTGAAAAATGGGCGGAAGATATATAAACAGCCAGATGGAATTTTTATGGACTTTTTTCTGGCAGTATGCCGTAGTGGCTTTTTCCTCCTAGATGCAGTAACGGCTTTTTTTGCCAGTATGCCATAGTGGCTTTTTTCTCCAGTACGCTTTTTTTCTTTCTCCGTGATGTAGTAGTGAGTAACGGTTTTTATCGCCAAGTGGGTTTCGTTTCTAGCTCTCAAGTTTAAGGCCTTCTTTCGTTCTTAAAATATACTGCTCATCCTCAGGCATTTCGGGTCAAAAAGTGATTAGCTACCCAAATGAGACTAGGGTAGTAGTGGCTGAGACAATATTTTTTGATGAGAATCTCACCAGGAAAGGCCAAGCAGCTTATGGAAAACCCACGAGGAGAAGCGAATCAGTAAGTCATAAGCACACCAGTTTTTTCCAACGACTAAGTCCACACATGAAATCCGCGGAGTTAATTTTTAATATTTTTTCATTTTTTGAGCTGAAGTTAGATTCTTTTTATTCTAAAATGAATGGTGCCCAAAAACTATAGAGACTATTTTCAAAAGGCGTACAAAAATTATCTCGATCTCCATGTACTCTACCAGTAAAAAAAAACGAACTACCTTATTTCTAAATTTTTGCTCTATCAGTATTAATATCCACTCCATCCATTCTCAAAAATTAAGATATACATAAGGGGCAAAATAGTGCCGCAAAAGAGACGTTATAAAATGACGCCGCAAAAGAGACGTTATAAAATGACGCCGCAATGTGACACTATAATGAATTTAAAAAAAAAAACTAAATTTATGAGTCCTGAAGATATCAACATACAGATAGGAAATAATTCCATAGAATGCGTCGACGAGACTACTTAGATCACACTATTAATATCGGAAAGCAGAACTAGCATGTAGAAACTATCAGGCGAATAAGGCTGGCATGGGCAGCTTTTGGGAAACTAGGACATAGCTTAAAAAGTACTACAATACCCATAAACCTAAAAACTAAAGTCTACAATTCCTGTGTTCTTCCGATCAGTAGATATGGACTGTAAAACGATGTGTCTCACTAAAGTATTTGTTAAAGCTATGGAGAGAAGTATGCTTGGTATCACCCTTAGGAATAGAATTCATAACGAGCAGATAAGGAGATGAACCAAAGGGTCATTAAAATAACTCTCGAAGCGGCAAAGATGCAGCGACGATGGGCAGGTCACATGTGTAGATCATCCGGAGACAGATGGGTGTATAGGATCGCGGAATGGAGATCCAGAGAAACAGGAAGAAGCGTTGGACGTCCACAGAAACGATGAGTCGATGATATAAGAGTAGTAGCGGGCAAGTAGTGGTTAAAAGTGGCAAAAGACAGTAAAGCATGGAAGAGATTAGAATACACCTACGTCCAGGAGTGTACAGACTTAGGTTGAGAATAAGAAGAAGAAGAAGACCCAAAGATTTAAAGATGAAAAAAGTTAGCGAGAAAAAGGATTCCCAAAGAACATTTAGGCGTTTTAGAAAATGATGAGAGTTATTTTCCACGAATTGTCGCAGGCGACGAAATGTCGCTATGCTATTAGAATCCTACCAGGAAGTAGACGTCAATACAACGAAATCATACGGGCCCTCCTGCCTCTCAAGGAAGGCGAGAACTTAGTCGTCTTCTGGAAAATGGATGGCGACTGTTTTTTGACACTACTTATTGAATTTATTCAAAAAAATGTCCATAATTAATGAAGAGGTTTACTGAGCTGCGATTCAAAACATGAAGAATTAAAGAAAAATGTCGGAATTTATAAAGAACCAAAACTTTACGGTTGTACTACAACTGGAGGGTCTACGAGGCTCGCACAACATCCACCCTGATTAGCGCCATGTGTCACTGGTACACGTGAATGTGCGATGTAACTTCCTCGAGTCCAAAGTTCAATCCCTGGCACGACAGTATACTTTTTTTTAAGTACATTTTAGGCCACATAACCTGGGATTCTGCTACGCAGCAGTCGCCCTCTACCTTCAAATGGGACCCATAACTGAAATCAAACTTCGATTGATAAATGACCCGTCCATACAGGCATGGACGAGGGCATGTTGTTAGTGAACTACTTAGACTAAAAAAGACTCACGATGGAGACATGCCCTCGTACTCTGCTGAAATGTTTACCTAATGTCGGACTGAACATAAAGACGACATATGCTTAAACCTAAAAATTATCAGAACCTTAAACAACATAAATTAGCGGTCATTTCACCGACGTGGTTGCATGCAGGTAGAGACAAGCTGGCCAATCATCGTCAAGAGCCGTGCATTGTCGGTTGCCTGTAGATTGGCGCGTATACCAGTTATCCGGCGTGGTTGGGTGTCTTTTCTCAGGCGCAGTTATGATATTACATAATCGTTCTTACGCTGGTGTATTGGTTTCGTTCATAAAGTTAATAATAGATGTCGCTACTAATCGACAGATCTGTTGGATAAGATACCGACACATAACCCTTCATTCAAAGCAGCACCCGTGAATATTTTTTAATGTAACGTGATTTATAGCTAAATATATTGCTTTTTTTCCCTAATTGAGTTTAAGTTTTTCTACTCTCATGTAAAGTGAAGTTGACAACCACCCTCCTAGGTTTTTTTTTTATTTTTTCACGTGTCAATACCTCTAAATCATAAAAAACATAGTTTCCGATTTCCATCTATTTATCTGTCTGCTAGTACGATAGTTCTCGAGCAAAATGAGATACCAAGTCTAAATTTGGTACAAATATAATCCTTGAATTAGGAAAGGAACCTAAACATATAAAGTCTTAAAAGGGAGGAGAGAGTTTTAGAGGGATTGTTTCGAAATTATCGTTCATTTCAGGATTCTTAGATATTTGAGGAATTTGAAAATTGTTATTTTTTTTTCATAATTTCTATTTTTAGTAGAAATAGTGCATAGCGAAAAGTGCCAGGTTTTAGTTGTAAATATCTCTCCATCCCTTTCTCTGCTCAACTTTTTTGGTAATATACCAAGAGAGCGACCCGAAATTTTCATGTCGACTAACCGTCTGCCTAGTTATTCATTCTATCGGGCGAGTCGAGTAAAAGTGACCGTTTTTTGGCTGGAAAAAGCGGGTTCAGCTTCGTTCTGTGGTATTGACCGCGTCTGCCTTTTGCAGGTTCCCTCTAAGAACAAACTAAATTTATTGATTTTATATGATTAAGTGACAGTCCATTTTTGTATCGACGTTCTTTGGGCCCTAAAGCTGGGTCCCTTTGGGTCGCTCGACTTTTTTAGTGTCAACAAATGTTATGGTACATGATTCAAGTGGTTAAACGACAGTCTATTTTTGGATGTAGCATTTTGGGCCTTATCTAGGCATTCCAGGGCACAAGGTCCACAAAATCAAAGGTAAAGGATTTTATGTGACTCGCCCGATAGAACGAAAAACTAATCAAGTCAGAATTTCGAGTCACCTCTTGCTCTATAATTAATAACTCACCATAAAGTAAATATTTAAAATATTAAGTTGTAATACTTAAATTAAGTTATTCCTAGTATGGGAAAGTCAAAATCATAAATTGATTGACTGCTCGTTTATCGGGAAAGTACTGGATAAATCACTTTTCCGATTGTTCCCACCTTATTTTATTGGTTTTGTGATCTGGTCACGGCTTGATCACGCATTGATGTTGTAGTTTTTCATTATTTAAAATTCATAGATTTATTGGAACAAGAATATCATATGTTTTTCTGCACCCTTAGCTATCACATTGCACTTACGTATTCTGAATTAAGCCACTTTCAAATTTTAAAATTTTAAATTACTGTTATTTCTATTTTAAATTTATAGCTCTCCAACATAAGTAAATAAAACTTTCGATCGAAATCTAAAAATACGAAAGTCGCCATAAAACTAGATGGCGCTATTAAGAGGTGACATTACCATTGTTGTTATATTTGACATTTGTTACTGTATAACTGTGGCAGCTCAGAAATTGGCCGAGTAGTTTGTTTACAGTGAGTGTTTAAAAAAAAACAGTTTTATGAACAAATGGAAATATCACGTGAAGATTTTCGTTGGATGATTTTTTATGATTTTAATAAAGGCCTAACTCGTCAACAATGCCTCGAATCGCTTCGTTCAATTTTTGGCAATGAATCACCATCAGAAAAGACTGTTTACAGAATTTTGAAGACTGCAGTATATTAGATTTTGCATGAACATTTAAGCTATGAAAAAGATCTGTTTCCGATGGATTCTGCATAATTTGACCGAAACTCAAAAACACTCATATCCATTAGTGTAAGAAAATGGTCAAAGAATTCGACCGAGGAGATGCAAAGTCCCTATACGACATCGTAACAGGGCACGATACTTGGATATATTCATACGAGCCGAAAAGTAAGCAATAATCAACTGTTTGGGTCTTCCAAGATGAACCGAATCCAACAAAGGTGGTTCGTTCGCTAAGCACTTCCAAGAGAATGATCGCTTGTTTCTTTAGGTCATACATATTGCAACCATTACTTTATAGGATCGAAGAACAGTTAATGCTGAATGGTATGCAACAATTTGTTTGCCAGATGTCATCGATAAAATCAGGAAAAACAACTGAAAACGTCGCACCATTTTTCATCATGACAATTCCAGCTTTCACATAGCACGTTGTGGCCTGTTCACTTCGCCCGCACATTCAGGCGCTACTTGTGGCGTTCCCCTTTCATAATTTCTAAGAATGGATTGAGTGGGTATTAATATTAAAAGAACTAAAGAAATTAAACATACACTAGCTCAGTTTTTCTTGGTAGAGTATTATGGGTAAGAGATAATTTTTGTACGTCTTTTGGAAATAGTCTCTATAGTTGTTTAAAATTTTTGGTTGTGCAAATTTTGGGCACCATTCATTTTAAAATAAAAAGGATCTAACTTCAGCTAAAAAAATGAAACAACACTGAGGGGTTATGTAGTTGTTAAGGAAAATTTTGATATGGTACAACCCTTATTAATGACTAAACTAAAAGTTCTAACTTTTGCGGTTCTGTTATTACAAAAAACCTTAGCCTAATAAGTGGTATTGCTAAATAAAGTCCTTAAATCAGGATTTTTACTTTTAAAACTTTGCTACACCCGTGAGGTTCACTCCACGAGTTACCAATTCTATACGATGTGAAATACACTTATCTGCGGGAAAATAGGTCTACGGATGGATATTCTGGTAACTTACGGTTTTCCTACGAGCTTTTAGGCCTGTTCCGGAGGGATGTTCAAACATAGATGTCTCCCCCTTGGTTACTTCAGTTCCCTTTGGGCTACTAAACTTTTCTTTGGCCCCTAAAGGTTTGGGAATAAACCAAATTCAAAGAAAAAGGCCTTAAAATTGAACACTAAAACCGTTTTCACACTACTCCATCACTAATATATCAGTACGGCTACATGATGGAAAAAAGCCCACTACGGCTTCGTGTTGAAAAAAAAAAACCTACTACGGCTTCATGTCGAAAAAAGCCACTACGGCTCCATATTGGAAAAAGCCACGTACTCGACTTGGCTCTATGATGGAAAAAAGCCATCATCCGTGTCATCCGGACCCTTAAATATTTCTCTCCCTTCCGCATAAATCACGTCTTTAAGATGGCTACTTCTCGGATGCAAACGTCCAGCCAATCGACGCATTAGAAACGAATTAAATAAATCCGGTAGAAAACCCGTAATGCACACTGTAATATAAACGGCTTAGAAATCCGAGTGAACTACACTGCTTAAAAGTTCGTAAACACTGCTTGATATAAAAATGGAAAAAAAATGTAAATTATAAGGGAAAACAGTAACATAACATGATCTTAAAATCTAGGAAAAAATGAATGTTACAAACGTCAAACGTTAATTATTTGACGGAGAAAAACATCGAATTAAGGTATCATTGTCCGTATTCACCTGATTTATCGCTTAACGACTTCTTTTTATTCCCAAATATCAAAAAAAATGCGTGGGCAACGATTTTCATCACCTCATAAAGCTGTTGAATCCTATGTTTTGGAGGTACCAACTTCAGAGTGGAAAAAATGTTTCGAGAATTGGTTTAAACGCATGCAAAAGTGTATAAACCTTAAAAGCAAATATTTTCAGAATTAATAAAACGATTTGTACCAAAAAAGTTTTTTTTCTTTAATTGTTTTTGTAAAAAATTAAAAAAGGTAGCCCTTGTACTACGTTAATTTAAAATAAATGTTGAATTATTCAGATAAAAAATTAAAAAGTTTAGATTAGATCTATCTGAACTAACCTCAAGTAATTTTTACACAATTTTTTTTACTTTAGGTTAGTTCGAATATGAGCAAACAAAACTAATTATTTTATGAATTTAATTGCAGTTCATTTTAAATTTACTAACTTCTTTATTAGTGACTACTTTGACTAAGTTACCCTGGGCTGATCTCTATCAGGGGTTAATTCAGGTAATTCTAACTTAAACTAAATTAATTTATTACTATCTGAACTAACCTGCGTGAGCCTATGTCCGTGGCTATCCAAGGTTCTAAAAAATCAATATAAAATTGGGTTTTTCGAAAACTTGTCATTCGAAATTTTAGTTTTTTGACAATTTATTTATTTAAAAACTTTGTTTTCCAAAATTTTATTTTTCAAAAATTTATGCATTAAAAAATCTTATTTAGAAGTTTTGCTCTTAAACATTATATTTTCAAAAATTACGTTGTTTGAAAACCTCTAGGTGATTTCTTTTTACTTATATTGTTATTTCTTATTTGTTATTAATCATTTGTAACAAATTTGAGGTCGAGTTGACTTATTTTCATTCTGAAAGTCCCAGTGAAGCTTTAAAATTTTCTCAAACCCGGAAATGTTTGGCAATAAATCCTTTTTCAAGAACTTTATCCTTTGTCTCTTAAAGATAAGCTCAGCGTATTGCGGTATATCAAGCCAATAAAGGTTACTGTGTGGACCGCATTTATATGATACAGTCAGGGCTTACCTCATAAGTGCAATGGTAATGGTATCGTTCTTTAGATCGTAAAGAAAATCTGCAGAAACAATTTGAAAATACTCTCTTAAATATTACACCCAGGACTACGGAGATAAGTATAGTTTACTAAAATATGGAATTGATACACTATGAGTTTTGCAAACTTTTTTTCATTATTAGGAGCAAGATCGCATTATTCTCGACAATTTCTTTTCAAACGATTATTGTAATGTCGGGAATGCGGAATCTTTGGCGCAATGAGACCACTCAATATAGATTTTTTTTTTTGTCAGAATCTTTAATAATTTCTTTCCTTTTGTTTAATATATTATTTGTGATGATAAAAACTATTTTAATAAAATATTTCGAATGAAAAATGACCAAAGAAGGCAGCGTCATTTACTTTAATTCAGTACCGGTATAAAGAAAACAAAAATTCGAAAAAATACCTACGTAAGAAAATCACAAACCACTTGGTCGATCTTGGAACTCTAAAAATTCCTGGTGGATTTTTGCGCAGCTAAACCCAGAGCATTTGAAAATATTAACATAAACAACCTGCCTTAACTTGGAAATATAATAAGGAAGCTTGGATGACAGGAGAAATTCTGACAGAGATTTTGGTTGAAAAATGACAAAAGAAAAAAGAAACATTTTGTTATTTTTAGACAATGCAGGATCTCATCCAAAAGACGTCCGCTTAAAAAATATATAAAATCTTTTTCTGCCCCCTAACTGTACATCAGCTTGTCAACCACTTGACCAGGGAAATATAAAAAAATTTTAAAATTTATTACCGAAGTCTAATACCTGATAGTAACCGTTGAAACTGCTGGTACAGATTTTAAGTCAATTATGAAAATTACGCCATTGGATGCAGTTTACTTTGCACAAACCGTTTGAGAACAAGTAACCAAGGAAACAGTTAAAAATTGCTTCCTTAAAGCGCGCAGCTCCGTTAACTGAGGCTATTACATCTGATCCAGAAGATGACTTACTACTTAAAGTACTTGCAGATATCCTCAGAAATAAGAATTTTTTGGAGTTGACTTAATGATTTTTTTAACATAGATGAAAATTTGTGTGTGGAAAATCCAGATTCAGAACAAGAAATTAAATCTAGTTGAAATGCAAGGACCTTTCGAAGATTCTGATGTCGATGAGGTTCCAGACAGATAGAGCTTCTTTCCAAATTAGAAATACGATTTGTGGACGTCATTTTAAAGAAAAAGAGGAGCCAAACAACAATATATGAATTTTTGCGTTATTAAAGTGACCTTTCATTTCATCTATCCTATTATATTTTATATGTATCTAAAGGTAACAAATCGTTGTTTTTTGTTTATTTTAAAAATATGTATATACATAAGTAAATGTCCCAAATTCTTTAATTACAGTTTTCATTAAAAAAAAACGGATTTTTTTTGTATTTCTTTTAAGCGGACACCCCTCTTGAACGGACACTTTCGGTTGGTCCGGTTGATGTCTGCCCAAGATTTCTCTCTGTATATATATATATATATATATATATATATATATATATATATATATATATATATATATATATATATATATATATATATTGCAAAGAGTAGATAATGAATTTTCATCATTTTCTGAAAAGTGGAATTTTCGGGAATACACCTTTCTATGGTATCACCCTCAATTTTATCGTATTATTAAAAAACGCAATAAACAATTTATTGCTTATTAGTAATCAGGAAATTTCTAAAAAATATATACTCATCCTATATTAATGATTTATAAATACTTTTCAGAACCATAGTTGTTTTTCCATTAAAAAACATGTTATCTTACATACATTATTTTATAAAAAAAACTTCTTTTACATATCAAAACTACATTTTCCTACGTTAAATCAACTGAGTAACAAGAAAGATAACCAACCCATTTTATAAAATAAAAGCTGAGAAAATCCATGCAAAAGATTCCCTATTTTTGAAAGAGGAACTCTCTTAGAGATTCATTGTGAATATTTTGTCTTTATTATTTGAGGTTTTATTAGAAATGTTAAGGCTTCTGTTTTATGTCATTGAAATAGAGATCTTTCCACATACCCTGTTATTTTTCCGACTGAACATACTGCAAGTTTGATTTATTTAAATTTTCTTTATTTTCCTTGATATGTAAAAATTATTAAACATTTATAAATGAAAAAAATATAGTCTACCTTGTTACTTAATATATAAAATCTCTGTGATATATTTCTGTATTTACTTTTCAATCAACTAAAAGCTTTAACTCTAATTTAGACATTCGCTGGTACCTGCCAACTTCAGAAAATTCTAATGCAGATTATATATATATATATATATATATATATATATATATATATATATATATATATATATATATATAAAGATACACACTTAATTTTCGATCCATTTTTCCATCAAAGCAGAAATAAAACAGTTATTTACAAGATATTGTATATAACGATTATCTGGTCAAATAAATATACTGTTAAGGACTTACCGAATATTCGTTTGATTAACGAAGAGCCCTGTTAAATATTCAGCCAAATATATTTTAATTTCCTCAGAGGTATTCTGTGTTCTGGATTCTTCCTTACCCTCATTCAAACCAAGATAAAGATATTGAGGAAGAGGAAATATTGTTGGATGCCTGCATTTAGTAGATTGTAACCAGAAGTGAATTCCACATGTTATTTTTATTTAAAAATTACATAATTCTGCTTTTGAGAAGCTGTTTAACAATTTTAAAGAGCGCAGTTAATGAATCAATAGGGCGGAAATTCCAAGCATCATTACAATCTTCTCCACCTTTATAAATAAAAACATCACCATTATCTTTTTTTGATTTACTGCATTTGGTTACTCTTAACACCAATTTAACCTGTACTTCAGAACTACACATTCATTAATTTTTAGAATAAATCTCTTAGCAGTAAAGTCTGTCAAGTGACCGCTCGTATTCTTGAAAAAATGTGTTTCGAGAACATTGTTTGCTATCAATGTGTTCTTTGGTATGCTAACAATGGCACATTTACCTTAGTAATCAATAATCGCCTGGCATCTTTGAGACGTGCTGTCGACGAGATTTTCTGCAAATTTTTCGAGTTCGTTTCCTCCGAGCTTTCTCTTTATAAGGGACGAAACGTTTTCAATAGGGTTGGCGTCCGGCGATTGTGAGGGGTTCTCTAATATGTTATCGCGAGCCTAAGCAAACCGCTTCGCGACGTGATTTTCACCCAGTTTTCTTTAACGTGCTTCGGAATTTGACGTCATGAGCACGAAGATGTTCTGGAACACATTCAAACCCGATTTTCTTAATTTTGTATTAACCTTGACACAGCGTCAATTTCGGGTTTCCATGAAAACAGACACGATTGGTTTTTCGACTTTCGGAGTGACTTTGCCTACCGAGCCACGTTTTGGCAAGTCGTCGACGTTATTCATCTCATTAAAATGATTTACCCACTTCATCACAAGCGGTACCGACTTTTTAATATATTTAGCGGCCGCAGAAAGTGTCACTTTAAGCCTCTTTGAATGAGAACAAAGAAAGACTGCCCCGAACCGACGCTCAAATAAGTGACTTATTTTGGATTTTATGTGATTTCGACGAAAGTTCGGAATCGACTGATACTTTTACTAAAATGTGTTGTAGACAAAGGTTCTCTCTATCGATTTTTTGTTGAAAAATGAATTATCGCGAACACGTTCTTACTTGACAGACTAAATAAATGTTACAATAATTATATGTATATTTTGGCTTCCGTGATCAGTGTACGTCACTTGCTTTCCAAGTGATCAATCCTATTTTATAGTGCATTTATTGAACAGACCAGCTGGGCAGATATTTGATCTTATCAGTCAGGGTGTGTTTTATTTTTATAAGAAAAATTACTTCGAAAAAATATACTTGATATTGACAATATTTACAAAGAAAACCTATTTCCTCTATGGAAGTTTAAGACTTTGATGAAGGTAGGAATTGGAGAACCCATTTCGTATATAGTCGCTTCTAGTTGTGCATTTTCAATACGTACTTTTTAAGCTTTTAGGCCTGCAAATAAATGATAATGCTGGTAATTAATATTAATTTTTTTATTTCGAATTAATGTATAGATTTTTTTTTAATACAGGTTGCATATGTCTATGTTATGTGTTTTATTTTACGTTCGCTACATGAATAATGCCAGTGCCTAAATCACTATCCTTTTTATTTATCAATGGTGAAAATCTATTTTTGTGACTACAGCGGCTTCACTCAGAACATTCTAGACATATTAATTTATTTATAATTGTCAAAAATTGTTGGTTCTTCTAAAGTTTTTTTAGTGTTCCGCTAATATAAGACTAGCCGTGCCCGCGGCTCCACTCGCGTGGACTTGATTCACTATTGTCCTCACTGCTTATTATTTATGTTATTCACCGTAACATAAAACGAATGTATTTTATAAAAAAAACACGTATATCGCATCAGTGGTTCTTGAGTGCTAAGCACACTAACGGAGAGACAGACAGAGACGTTGCGTTTTATATATATTATAGATTTTTTTTGATAAATAAAAGTTAAAATTAAAAAAAAAAAAAAACACGTAAATCGGATAAGTATTTCTGGAATGATAAGCGCACTAACGGACAGACAGAGACAGGTTGCATTTTGTTATATTATAGATTAGATTATAGATTATAGATTATAGATTATAGATTATAGATTATAGATTATAGATTATAGATTATAGATTATAGA
>CM032449.1:150411320-150661320 GCA_019049505.1 Pachyrhynchus sulphureomaculatus | reverse complement strand
TTTGGTATGTCTACACGTATTTATTGTGCTGGCCGATGTTTCATTTCCTTATGTTCTTTATGTCTTTGCAATTTCTAATATACTCTAATTACTGGTGCTAAATTGTATATTTTTTATTTTCTGTTTCCCCTACATTCTGTTCCTAAAATTTTCTTAATCCATTGTAATGAAGCAGAAAATACACCAAATTTAATATTACGAAGCAAGTAAAAACACAAATTTATCTCATAATAAATTAATAAACAATAAATCTACCTTCTCCTAATTACAAATTCCTTATATGAAAGGAGACACTAGGGAACGTCAATATTAAATTTTATGATCTATATAAGCGTATAGTCCTACATCCTACATCATCTTGAAATTCTATTTCGAAGCATGATAAATTAAACTTATTCAGTAAAGCATGATGCTGGAATTTACGTCTTGACTTGTTATTGTTAGTCGTTAGGGTTTATGTGGAATATTTAAAATCTGAATTTAGTGCCTGCTATAAATCAGGAAGATATGTTTAATACATTTTTTTTGAAAATTTTAATTGCTCCTGTAACAGGATCTTTGATATGACATTGCGAAACATCTAAGATAGGTCATCGGTGATGTAAGCCACAAATGGATAACCAATAGAGTAATGGTTGCACTAAACATTCCGATTCCGATTAATTATCGTTACATATCCTTCGTGTGTCCGGATGTCTGATCACCCTGTCTCTTCTTTTAAGTTGACCTAATTCTTCTTTTCTTTCTTTTTCTTATTTTTCTTTAGTCTTACTCTGGTTGGCTATGTGTCAAGCCTAGCTCCTTTTCAATATAGCAAGTATTACGAGTTTCAACCAAAAATCGGTAGAGGGAACCTTTGTCTACGGCGCATTTAAGTAAAAGTATCGGTCTATTCCAAACTTTCGTCGAAATCACGTAAAATCCAAAATGAATCACTTGTTTCCGCGTCAATTCGAGGCGGTCTTTCTGTATTCCCATCCAAAGGGGCCTAAAATGGCACAATCCGCGGCCGCTAAATATGTTAAAAAGTCGGTATCGTTTGTAAAGAAGTGGGTAAATTGTTTTAACTTACCAAAAACCACGGTAGGCAAAATCACTCCGAAAGTCGAAAAACGAATCGTGTCTTTGTTTTCACGGAACCCGAAATTTACGCTGCGTCAAGGAGCGGCAAAGAAAATCGGGTTTTAATGTGACCATTCGACAACATCTTCGTGCTCATCATATCAAATTGTGAAGCACGTTGAACAAACCTTTGTTGGGTGAAAATCACGTCGCGAAGCGGCTCGCTTGGGCTCACGATAAGATACTAAAGTGGCCCTTACAATCGCCGGGCGCCAATCCTATTGAAAACGTTTGGTCCCTTGTAAAGAGAAAGCTCAGAGGAAAGACTCTGAGGAATGAGTTGTCTCGCAAGATTCGAAAAATTTGCAGAAAATCTCGTCCACGGTATGCCTCAAAGATGTCAGGCGATTCTTGATGGAGGAGGCTATTGGATAACTTATTAAGGTAATGGCGCCATTGTTAGCACACCAAAGAATACAATGATAGCAAAAAAGTCGTCGAAACACATTTTTTCCAGAATACAAACGGTCCCCTTCTAACTTGAGAGACTGTATATCATCCACCCTTATTTAATTTCGGATAACTTCTCTCTTAATGTGACGTCGGAGACTTATTCTTAAACTAATACACTCTATACCTCGTTATGTCGCTCTTGGTTACTTTACATATTTAACAATTAAAGATGTAGTGCCCATACCTTATGTCATGGCCGGGCAAAATGTACTTTGTATTTTCAGTTTATTGAATCATTTGAATCACTAAGAATGAAACCCAATATTCCGAGCTTTACCAAGATTATTTAAATTCGTCTCTTTACTTCAACCATTTAATCCCCGCATTTTCCATAGTCACGACTTAATTCACCACTTCCTTATTTGTAGATATATCTGTTCAACTTATGTACACGCCACGCCGGCCTCCGTAGCGAGGTGGGTTCAGAGCCTGCCGAGTGACCCGAAGGTCCCTAATTCGAATCTAGCGCTAGCAGCTGGGTGTGTTGACGTTCCAGCTTTGAAATTAAAAATGAAATATAGCTCCTGGCTAATATGCTAAGTTTGTAAGGCCAATAAAACAGACAAAAAAATTATGTACATTATTCTTCCAATTAGTGACTTATAATTTAATATCGGAATTATTTTTTATTAAAAAAAGCAATTTAAAAGCAACAAATATTAGTTTTAAGGCAACTAATATCCAGAAAAAATCTAGAGATCTTAAAGTAATTATGTTTGCTAAAGCTTCTTTTGAACTTAATAGAATTATCGAAGGTTGCCTGTACCTTTACTTTACTTTATTTTAATTAATTTTTAATAATATCACTTTATGATAGAGCAGATATAACCAAAGTAAAATTTAATTCAATTTTCTGTTACAAGTCCCAAGGTAAACTGGTGAACGATAAAACTCACTGTTAATCTTATTAATTTTTTAAAATTAGTGGACGTCTCTTAGATCGATAAAGAACTATATAAATATTAAGATTTTTAGATCAAATTTAAAAAAAACGAAAAAAATTTAAACCAAATGTCAAGTTATAGTTTTTGTATTAAGAGAGTGCTAAAAATATGACTTCTCATTTAATGACGTGCGTCGCAGGCGAGTTTTATAAGTCATACTTGAGTGACAAGGGTTTTCTACATGTGTTTCATACTGTACTTTTTATGACTGCCTTAAATACACATATAGAAATCTAGTGTGTATGCTTCGTGTACGTCCAGCTTTTGTTATCTTGCTTATGAAAAAGTATTTAGAGCATGTGACAAAGTAAAAATTTTATATTGTGTAATATGTTTATTGATTTTAACTTTGTTATTCTACATTGAAAATTGTTTGTTCTTGCTTTTATAGGTAGTGATTAGTGTACAGATTGCAGTCCTTCCGAAAATTCCGTAACGTAAAACCGGGAAAAATCTATTTTTCCCGGTTTTACGTTACTGTCCGTTAATACGTCTATCACTCAAAAACTACTTATCCGATTTACGTATTTTACATATGTTCTCTGGCCAGGTTTTAGTATATATTTTCTTACGTTAGGTAACATAAGGAATGAGCAGTGATAATAATAGTGTTCAGGTCGGAAAAAACCTAAACAATAATTCTGTAGTCCACGCGAGCGGAGTCGTGGGCACAGCTAGAGTATAGCCATATAGCGTTGCCATTAACGATCGTCGGTTGGGGTCGTCGTTGCTAATGTTTGACGTCAGTTACTGTAATTATTTACCGTTGACAGCTAACATTACCGTTGATGGACCTCAGTTAGTTACCCATACTTTTTACCGTAATCCGTTATTGTCATCGCCTGGCGAAGTCGGTTATCATTATGCTTACTGTATTTAAAGCGACCACATAACTTTTAGACAAATCCCGTCCGTTTTTTGGAGGTTCCTGTTGATATGAGAACTGTATAGCGTTACTGTTAACGTTCTTTAGTTGGGTTTCCGTCGTTAAGTAAGTTTTCGTCTACTGCCATCGATTGGTGTGACCATTTATCCTCGTCGTGTTTCATTGCCGAGCAGAGTCATAGTCCAGTTGTCAGCGGCAAATTTTGACAAAAAGCTCTCATTAAGTGTTAACAGGCTTTTTGGCATACAGGTAGGTTTTTAGACGTAGAATACGATAAAAACAAGTTTGCTTCTCTAAAGTGTTAACGCTAAGCCTACAAAAATCGAAAATAAAATGAGAAATTCAGTTTTTTCGTAAATATCTCGAAAAATAAACAAGATATTGAAAAACTAATAGCACCACGTGAAAGAATGGGAAATTTTTCAAAAAAATAGTATATAGACTATTTTTTTTTTAGTTCTACCGTAATTTTAAAAAAATATATTTAAAATAAAATGGCTGGTTTACCCCTTCAGTTGTAGTGGGAATCACGCTTCCAACCTCATTTATGATTAAATTAACGTTTCTGTATACCGCTAAATATTTTGAAATTGGCTATTAAGAGGTTTTTTCGAGGTTCTGATTAAGAATCCTATGAAAACTGCAAAATGCCAGATCCAATATGACGACCAGATAATTCATTTAATTTCGTTGAGCAATTTAGAATTTTTGTGTTTACAATAACTGTTTTCTTTGTACCTGGATGTTTAAATGGAATATAAATACTTTATACTTAAAGCTTAAACTTTTATCTTCATTTCCCACCTTTAAATATTTTTTTATTTTAAATTTAAGTTCTATGATTAATAATAAACAAAAAAACCGGTCAAGTGCAAGTTGAACTTGCACAATTAGTGTTCCGTACGTTGATTATTTTTAAAATAAAAATTTTTGTTAGGGTGGTATAAAATGATCAGTGACTTCACAAAACACACCCCAAATGAGTTTTCAACAAAGTTTGTTTCCAATCTTTACTGAAAACTGGTGACCTTGAAATTTTGTTTTTTTTTTATATACCAAATAAATTATTAAAGGTAATGCACTTGCGATAATTTTCGTTCAATCTGTACCCCGTGGAGAATATTCCAGTGTTTTTTCAAAATTTTTTGATCAGTACTTTCGAGATAAGGTAGGGAACAGCGATTTTTTAAAAGTAATACGAAGAAAAGTGTGCGCAAGTATTACATTATATACGAGTATATATATATATATATATATATATATATATATATTATATATATATATATATATATATATATATATATATATTTACTCGTGTTTTTACAAGCTTTCATTTGACACCACACTCGATGACCTAGTAAAAAAAAAATTTTTTTACTTCCGATTTCACCCCTCAAAACGAACCCCTTAAGTCAAAATTTATGTTTACGGTGGTATAAAATGATCAGTGACTTCACAAAACACACCCCAAATGAGTTTTCAACAAAGTTTGTTTCCAATCTTTACTGAAATCTGGTGACCTTGAAATTTTTGTTTTTTTATATACCATATAAATTATTAAAGGTAATGCACTCGTGATAATTTTCGTTCAATCTACACCCCGTGGAGAATATTCCAGAATTTTTTCGAAATTTTTTGATAAGTACTTTTCGAGATAAGGCCCGAGACAGCGATTTTTCGCGAATTTTTAAAAATAATACAAAGAAAAGTGCGCGCAAGTATAATATTATATATATATATTTTGTACTCGTGTTTTTCACAAGCTTTGATTGGACACCACACTCGATGACCTAGTAAAAAAATTTTTTTTTTCGCTTCCGACTTCACCCCCCAAAACTAACCCCTTAGTCAAAATTTAATTCTCAAAACTACATGGCTCTGATGAGGCCATCAATTCCTATATTATGACCAAATTTCACCTTTCTATGTCAAATAGTTTTCGGAGAAAATCAGGTGTGACAGACAGACAGACAGACAGACAGACACCGAAGTGATCTTATAAGTGTTCCGTACGGAACACTAAAAATATGTTTATATCATGAACCCTTTTTTAAGAGCAAAATTACAAAAAAAAAGATCAAGTTTTTAAGTTTTTAATGATTTTTCTAATATCAAGTACATTTTTAAATGGTACTAAAAAATAAACGTCCGACTTTTTTTGACCATTTCATACTGCTTTGAACTTAAAATTGCCGGCGGCGCACCACACCAGGCAAATTTTCATATTTTAAAACTCAATTTTCAAATAATACAGACAATGTGGGTATTTTTAACTATTCATATATTGAAAATTATACTTATATATACTTATAATGATATATACACAAGCATTTTTTTTCAATACTACATTTTATTAAATATTTGTAATTTCGTTTTAAAGTTTTACAATTTATAAAGCAATAAAAACAAAAACTATTAGTATCATTGGAAAGCTGAAAGCCCCAGCCGTCTCTTAATTTTTTTTTACACTCTAAAAATAAGTAATATCGATTAACTTTTGAGCGATGTGTGTAGACTTTTAAAATAACGTGTTTGGCGCGCTACATTTTTTGAATCACCTATCCGAATTTTTAATAGATTCTTACGCTAATAAAAAAATCTGGAAAAAAATCTGTACACCGATTTTTTGTAAATTTTTTCCGCTTTTTCACGTGGTGCTATTAGTTTTTCGATATATTTTTTATTTTTTTGAAATATTACCGAAAAACAAATTTTTGATTTTATTTTGGATTTTGTGAGCTTAGCGTGCTTCAAACTTTAGCAAACTTTTTTTATAGTATTCTACGTCCTAGGTACCAAAATGCAGCCTGTTAACATTTATTGAGAGCTCAAAACCCCTAGCGATTGGATTATCAGTCAACGTTTTGCTTATTATATTTCACGAGATTTATAGGCAGCATGGTTTTCGGCTTGGGTTTGAACTAGAACAAATCTTTTCTGTTGTCCTTCTTTTAGAGCGTCCTGTCGCTAACAGAGACGTATAATCTTACCGTTAGTTGGTCGTATTGTCCTCCTATTTACCGTCTTGAGCTAATGTGACCGTCTACTGATATGGTCATATTAGCAACATCTAGATCGTTTGCTCGCAGCATCTGGCCAAAGACATACGAGGGACATAATTGGCGGTCCTTGAAAGAAACTAACAACTGACGTCCTTTGTTTAACAAGGGCTCAGACCATACTAATGTGGGACTGATCACTGGCCATTGTCACCTGAGGAAACATTTACAAAAAATGAGTATCCACAATGCCCCCACGACATGCAGAGTATGTGGTAAAGAGAAAGAAACCTCAATTCACATCCTATATGACTGTACGACTTTAACTGGGAACTGACATAAACTGTTCGCGGATCTACATCGTGGCGATAAATTACCACTGGAAGGGCTTGGAAGGAAGCTAATAAAGAGACAACGCTCATGTAACCAAAAGAGAAGAGCACAATAAGCCAAGAGGCTTCATTGCACAAACAGACACAATCGCCTACTCCGCCTACCAACTATGACCGTCGGCCGTTGTCAGCTAGCTTTATCATTAACTGTCGATAATTAGTGACTGTTACCATTTAGCATCGTCCATTATCGCTGCCCTCTGTTAAAGTTAATTACCATTAATTATTCTTACTGTGTTTAAAGCAATTACTATCCTTTAATTTTACCACATGTCGTACGAGTATTCTCTTAACTCCTAGGTACGTATTACATTTGAATCACTAAGAATAAAACCAAGTCTTCCGAGCTTTACCAAGATTATTTAAATTCGTCTCTTTACTTCAACTATTTAATCCCCGCATTTTCCATAATCACGACTTAATTCACCACTTTCTTATTTGTAGATATGTCAATTCAACTTATGTACACGCCACGGCGCACAGTGGGGAAAAACGAAAAATCGTGTTTCAAAATTGTCTAGAGCCTTCAATTTTCGTTCGATTTGGACGATTTTTTTTTTTAAAATTGAAGCTTATTAAATTCCGAACAAAGTTGGCGGAGCCGATTTTGCAATTAAATTTTTGTTTCAAAATGGCGGACGTCTTCAAAATGGCAGTTTCTGATTATATAGCGACTGAGACACAGAAAACGTTTACAGTTTCCAACCAATTTGAGCTAAAATGCGTGTATTATGTTTTTTTTATGTCGCAGATAATATGTCTAATATCACAGTTACAAGATTAATAATAATGAACCCAAAATGGCTGCCATGAACAATAAAAGTATTATAAATATGAATAAACGTACCATTATTATTTTATATCCATAACATTTGCATAAATAATTTCTTTAAGGTTGTTAATTATAAATATGTTTCAACAATTGACTTAAAATGACAAATCAAGTATGGCGGATGCCAAAATTGAATTTTACCATATGTCGTACGAGTATTCTCTTAACTCCTAGGTACGTATTCACGCACGTTACCTCTCCCTCAACTTGTTTCGAGTCAAACAAGATGCCAACAATACAGTTATTATTTCATCCGTTAAGATACATTGAACGCATTGTCACCTATTGTAACATTAGTTTTTTCCTAGATTTTAAGATCATGTTACCACACTGTTTTTCTCTCTATAATTTATATTTTTTCTCCATTTTTATATTTATTGCAGTGATTACTAACTTTTAAGTAGTGTAGTTCAATTGAATTCTTGAGCCGTTTATTTTACAGTATACATTGCGGGTTACCTACTCGACCTGTTGAGTTTGCATCTAATGTGTCTGATTGGCTATAGATTTGTATCCGAGAAGGAAGCCATTTTAAAGACGTGATTTTAAGGAAGGGAGAAAAATATTTAAGGGTCCGGATGGCATGGATCTGGGGCTTTTTCCATCATGTAGCCGCAGTAGGCTTTTTCCAGCCGAGATGTAATGAAGGCTTTTTTTTCATCCGAGATGTAGCCAGAGAGGGCTTTTCCTTCAGTAAGCCACCCAGTAGGCTTTTTCATCACGTTGCCGTACTCGTTTTTATTAGTGAAGTAGTAGTGCAGAAACGGTTTTAGTTTTCAAGTTCAAGGCCTTTTCCTTGAAATATCCTGCGTATTCCCAGACCTTTAGGGGTCAAGAAATGTTTAGCAGCCAAAGGGAACTGAGGTAGCCAAGGTGGAGACATCAGTGTTATGAATATCTCACCAGGACAGGCCAAAAACTCATAGAAAAACCATAAGTCATCAGTATATCAATCCGTAGACCTAGTTTCCTGCTGACAAGTGCGTTTTACATCGTCTATTCAAAACGGGTAACTCGCGAAGTTAATCCCACGAACTTTTAACATCGTGTTTAGCTAAGCCTTAATTAGAATCCTGATTTAAAGACTCTATTTAATAGTACCATCCACTAGACTAAGGGATTTTATTTAGTAGTAATAGTAATTTCAAAGTGTAGTGAAGTTAGAACTTTTAATTTTGTCATTAATAAACCCTTTTCTTTATTTAAATCTGGCGTTTCACTGAATCACTCATTTTACTATATCTTTCAGGACACAACGGTTGTACCATATTAAATTTTTTTAACAACTACATAACCCTTCAGCATTTTTTTGTTTTTTTGAGCTGAAGTTAGATTCATTTTATTTTAAAATGAATGGTGCCCAAAATCTGTACAACCAAAATTTTAAACAACTATAGAGACTATTTTCAAAAGACGTACAAAAATTATCTCTTATCCATATTTCTCCACCAAAAAACTGAGCTAGTTTGAGTCTAATTTCTTTAGTTATTTCAGTATTAATATCCACTCAATCCATTTTCAGAAATTAGGATATACGATATCAAATAACGACTTCTATTTCTTCTAACAAAGAAGTTAAGATATTTCAAAATTGCGTCCCAAAGTGCGGGTTTTATTAAAAGGTTACAAAATTGCACCCAAACGAGAGGCAAATTTTTTGAACACGCCACAAGTATAAAGCGGTCATGCTCTTGTAAGACGTATCATTTTCAACACTTGTTTACACAATTTACCATTTTACTCCCATGTTACTGGGTCTAGATGTTAAAAATTTGAACAATTTTAAAGTAAATGGATTCATTTATTGTCCAGTTTATATCATCTATCCTTTTGTATTCTTGGCCTTGTGATGGGCTCTAACGAAGTTTCCGATCTATTAAATGGGGCCATTAGTCCTTTGGCACGTTTCTCGACCTTTACATCAACTTATTATTAAGTGTCCTTGTCCGGTGATTTCAAATTCTATTTCATTAAATTCTATTTAATGGTATCATTAGTGAAATTGCTGACTTTTTAGAAAATTTGATTTATTATTTATTTTGGTCAAGTGCTATTATAATAATGGAAATATTTGGAAAAAGAAAAATTCGAAATGCACTCTAGACTGAAAATAAGACTAAAAAATAAAAATAATTTCAAAAATAACATATTACAAATGAAACAAAAAAACTAACAGTTTTTGGTATTCCCATCAATAACATATCATATGTGGCTGATACATCTATTACACGGACTGTAAATACTATTCTATGTCAAATAGTTTCGGAGAAAATCGGATATGACAGACAGATAGACATACAGATGAACACCGAAGTGATCCCATAAGTGTTCTGTGCGGAACACTAAAAAGGGAACACATGGCACATCTAAGTATCTAAGTAAAATTATAAACGAGAACAGTATTTGTTCTGAGGAAATAAAAATCACGATAGAACAGACAAAAATAAATTCTGTGAGAATAATGTGTTCTCAAGAAAAATTTAGATGTTAGGTGCTCTTAATGTTGCTCTGCAGTATGGAGGCACAGGCGTCATGAACATTTAAGAACTAGAGGAGTGTGAGTCATACAACGCAGGCTGAAAAGTTTTTGGTCTCACACATAGATGTCGCCCTTTTCAAAAAATCCATGTGATTTTTAGGAAGTACCAACCTTCAAACGGTACGTGTCAAAATTGTATGACATTTCGGCGATTAGTTTACAAGTTACAGTGGTTTTATTGATGCTACTTTTGATATTTTCAAAAGAATGAAAAAATCGAATTTCGTGTGTTTATTAAACATATAACAATATAACATGCTGATATGAACAAAAAAGACAAAATCGTTGGTTATCTCAAAAGAACCCATACTATGTAAACTTGAAGCGAATGATAGAATTACAGAGCAATTAATGTCCTTCACATACTGGGGGGCAGAAATAACAAGTGAGAGAAATAGTTATAAATAAGTGAGGCAACAAGTTATGAAAGCAGCAAGAATATCCGGATGTTTAAGAGACGTAGCCTGGAAAAATAGGTATCTCAGAACAGAAAGTAAGGTGAAAATATCATATATAAGACAATAGTAAGGCCGATAATGACCTATGTAGCAGAAACACGAGCTGATACAAGCAAAACTAAACAATTGATGCGGACAAGATGAGTACCCTAAGAGCAATAATGGGGAAAACAAGAAGAGATAGAATAAGAAACAAAGATGTAAGAGAAAAATGTAGGATTGAAGACGTTAAGTTTGTGAAAGTGAGAAGAAAAGAACGGAACGAACACATTCACAGAGCAGAGGATGCCAGAATAGTGAAAATGGCGAGAGACCACAGGCCAGCAGGAAAGAGAACTCCAGGAAGACCCTTGAAACGATGGAAAAAAAGTTGAGTGTCTTCGTCAACAGGAACGCCATAAAGGAAACGCGTGAAGAAAAACATGCCGCAGCCTAAATAAAAGAAGAAGAATAAGACGATTAAACACTGTTTTTTGATAGGAAAAAATACCGTTCAAGCAAAGCAGTGACTTGATAAGTGTTACGGGGACTCTACCCCTAGAAAATCACTCATCATTTACTGGTATGCTGAATTTAAACGCTGTCGTACAGAGACAAATAATGCTGAACGCTCTGGACGCCCAAATAAGCTGTTCACACCGGAAAACATTAAAAAATCCACAAAATTGTTTTGGATGACGCGCGTGAAATTGCGTGAGATAGCGGACATCCTGAAGATATCAAAAGAACGTATTGGTCATATTTTACATGAACATTTGGGCATGAGAAAGCTCTGTTCGAGATGGATACCGCGTTTGCTCACAGTGCACCAAAAACAACAACGTGTTGATGATTCTGAGCGCTGTTTAGATCTGTTTAAACACAATAAAAAGGATTTTTTCTTACGATATGTGATAATGGATGAAACATGGATCCACCACTACACACCGGAATCAGCTGAGTGGGCAGCAGTCGGTGAAAGCCGCCCAAAGCGACCAAAGTCGACTGGGAAGGTTTTAGTCTCTGTATTTTGTAATGCGTATGGAATAATTTTCATCGACTATGCTGAGAAGCATATTATATAAAGTTATTGGTGCGTTTCAAGGCAGAAATCGCCAAGAGACGGCTTCAAATGAACAAGAAAAGAGTGCTCTTGTATCAAGACAGTGCATCGTGTCACAAGTTAATGGTTATAATGGCAAAATTGCATGAATTGAAGTTCGAATTGCTTCCTCATCCACTGTATTCTTCAGATTTGGCCCCCAGCGATTATTATATATTCACATACCTCAAAAAATGCTCGCGGGAATGTCAAAATACTGAATACTGATCACTGTCTCGATTAATTATTGATTTACTTACAGCTGAAATAACGAAACTCTGACTATATACAGTCTGTCACATAAGAACGTGTCCGCGATAATTCATTTTTGATAAATGGGATTCTAGCTATTCAACAAAAGACGGTAGAGGGCATGTTTGTCTACAACGCCTTTTAGTAAACGTATCAGTCGATTCTGAACTTAAGTCGAAATCACGTAAAATCGAAAATCAGTCACTAGTTGGCACGTCGGTTCGAGGCAATCTTTCTTCGTTCCCATCCAAAGGGGCCTAAAATGACACATTCCGCTGCCGCTAAATATATCAACAAGTCGGTGTCGTTTGTGAAGAAGTGGATAAATCGTTTTCATGAAATGAAAAATGTGCACAACTTATTAAAACATGGCTCGGTAGGCAAAGTCACTCCGAAAGTCGAAAAAAACGAATCGTGTCTTTGTTTTCACAGGACCCGAAATTAACGCTGCGTCAAAGAGCGGCAAAATTAAGAAAATCGGGTTTAAATGTGTCCTATGACACCATTCGACATCTTCGTGCTCGTAATATCAAATTCCGAAGCACCTTGAAGAAACCTTTGCTGGGCAAAAATCACGTCGCGAAAAGGGCCCACGGTAAGATACCTATTGAAAACGTTTGGTCTCTTGTAAAGAGAAGGCTCAGAGGAAATACTTTGACTCAGTTGTCTTACGAGATTCGAAAAATTTGCAGAGTATACAGAAAATCTCATCGACAGCATGCCTCGAAGAGGCCAGGCGATTATTGATACAGGAGGCGACTGGAC
Source organism: Pachyrhynchus sulphureomaculatus (assembly GCA_019049505.1). Classification (NCBI taxonomy): domain Eukaryota; kingdom Metazoa; phylum Arthropoda; class Insecta; order Coleoptera; family Curculionidae; genus Pachyrhynchus; species Pachyrhynchus sulphureomaculatus. Next base: position 150,648,597 of record CM032449.1, on the reverse strand, counting down.
AACTTACTAAGGTAATTGCGCCGTTGTTAGTACCCCATAGAATACTTTGATGGCAAAAAATCTTCTCAAAATACATTTTTTCAAGAATACGAGCGGTCACCTTCTTACTTGACAGACTGTATAAAGATATATCTGTAATATATTCTGGCTTAAACAGACCAGAAACGAAATTGTTTACCTCCATTAAAACCGGAAGCTACCAATTCTGAATAGAGTTTCGACATTCTCACTTTTGAAAGGTTAGTATTTTACTTGAAACCACATGATGTCATCATAGTTGCAGGATGTGCTTCCTAACCAGCTCATTGACTTAACATACGCATACCATAAGTAGTGATATTTCTCAAATATCAAATTGAGAAAAAACTCGTAATACGAATATTATTTAATTTTAAATTAAAATTATGAGATATGCATTTTTGAAGAATACTTTAATATAAAATACGAAATGAAAACTCGCTTAATAGCTTCTGAGAATATTAAATTCCTGGGTCATTTTCAAAAGTTAATATAGTCAACCAGTAAAATATAATCAGGCTCCCGTTTTACTAATAATGAAACTCTTTATTTCCGTAAATTGAGCGACTCCAAGATAGTGCAATAGAGCTAGTTACTTGGATACAGCTAATTTATAAATTGCTTTTTAATTAACAACAACCTCTATTAACTTATTTGGAATTTCTAAGAAAACGTGGAGAATAATAATTCTAAAAGAAACAGTAATAGCGGTAATTAAAAGACGAACTGTTGTTCAGAGGTTCACTATATTTTATTTATCAAAATGAAATAAATAGAATAATATAACTTAAGTCAGCCGTGACGTGTTTCGGTACACAGTACCTTTCGCAACGGTAGTTGAACTTCTACTACTAGAGTAGAAGTTCAACTACCGTTTGAGAAAAGTACTGTGAACCGAAACATATCACAGCTGATTTTAAGTTGTATTATTTTATTTATTTCACTTTAATTTAAAATATAGTGAAAATCTTAACAACAGCTGGTCTTTTAATTTCCTAAAAATATATTTTCATCAAGTAAGCACCAAATCTATCCAATTCATCAATAGCGGGTACATGGTTTTTTTTTAGTTTAATGTCCACAATCTACATAAGCAAAATAGACAGTGCGATTTAAGAGTGTCTTATTCTAGCCACGACGTGTGCGACGTTTGAAAACATGTGCTTTATCTAATTTCTAAAACATTAGCTGTCTGATTTACTAAAAAGATTTAACTTAAAACTGGTATTATTTGGCAATTAAAGGTTTAAATTAACAAGAGCTTCAGTAAGCCAGAGCTGTTGTGAACACTCCGCATTATTACAAATAATATATTGGGGGGAAATTTTGAAGAATTTCTAGAATTTTGTTTTGGGTTCCTAAAAAATTCTGCAAAAGATAACTAAAAAAAAAAAATGTTCATTTTCGATCGTAGTAGAACGTCCATAAGGCGTCTCTATGCTGCATGAGTCGGGAAATAATAAAGAAAAACTGAACGAATATATTTCCCAAGCCATCGTGGCTACTTGCAGCTAATATTTCACTGTGTGTATTTTGAACAATGATTAATACTTTTCATAAAAAATACTACTGCAATTGCCATTTGCTACTATTCCGTGTTAATTAATACACATCTGCCAATCAGCGCTGTTGATTAGTTAAACCTAGTTTAGTACCTTTAAAAAATCGGCCTTGTACTATATCGCTTCCTTTTCGTTTGATCACAGTACAGCTTAGTCAATTTTTTGTACATCACCCTATGCTTGTTACCATTTTTTTAGATAATGTGAAAATTTTTTTTTCTGGTTGTTTATATCTCTTATAATTTCTTGTACCCCAAAAAATGTTCCTTCTGCTTTTACATTTTTTTAGTATTCCGTACTTATAAGATCACTTCGGTATCTGTCTGTCCGTCTGTCTGTTACACTCGATTTTCTCGGAAACTATATGACACAGAAACTTGCAATTTGGTACTAATATAGGAATTGATGGCTTCATCCGAGCAGTGTAGTTTTGAAAGTTAAATTTTGACTTAAGAGGTTAGTTTTGGGGAATGAAATCGGAAGTGAAAAAAATTTTCTTTACCAGGTCGTCGAGTGGGGTGTCAAATGAAAGCTTGTAAAAACACGAGTTCAAAAATATATATAATGTAATACTTTCGCGTACTTTTCTTTGTATTATTTTTAAAAATCGCGAAAAATCACTGTCCCCCACTTTTCTCGAAAGGTACTGAACAAAAAATTTTGAAAAAATTCTGGAATATTCTCCACAAGGTGTAGATTGAACGAAAATTGTCACGAGGGCAGTACCTTTAAATATTTATCTGGTATATAAACAAAAATTTTGAAGGTCATCAATTTTCAGTAAAGATCGGAAAAAAACTTTGTTAAAAACTCATTTAGGATGTGTTTTATGAACGTACGGAACACTAATTACGCAAGTCCAGTTTGTACTGGTCCGGTTATTTGGTTCTCATCATTTTATTCGATACAGTACATATTACCAAAAAAGGAATTAAAAATGGGTTTAGCAAATTAATTTTTAAGTATAGATACGAGGCTGGTTTGAAAAGTCCGTGCAAAAATTAAAAAACTACTTATGTGTTTAGGGTAAACCTTTTTTATTTTTCGACATAGTCTCCTTTTAGGCTTATACACTTCGTCCAACGATGTTCTAGTTTGTTGATCCCTTCCGAATAATAGAATTTGTATAAGTCTGTAAAATATCCATTAGTGTCTGCAATCACCTCCTCGTTTGAATAAAATCTTGTCCCGCCAGCCATTTCTTCAAATTGGGGAACAAATAGTAGTCCGAGGGAGCCAAGTCTGGAGAATAGGGGGGATGTGAAACGAGTTGGAATCCTATTTCCATTAATTTTACGACCACAACTGCTGAGGTGTGTGCTGGTGCGTTGTCGTGACGGAAAAGGACTTTCTTGTGGGCCAATCGCGGGCGTTTTTCTTGCAGCTCGGTTTTCAAACGGTCCAATAACGATGAATAATATTCACCTGTAATAGTTTTACCATTTTCCAGATAGTCGATGAGGATTATCCCTTGCGAATCCCAAAAGACAGTCACCATAACCTTTCCGGCCGAAGGAACGGTCTTCGCCTTTTTTGGTGCAGATTCCCCCTTGGTAACCCATTGTTTAGATTGTTGTTTGGTCTCAGGAGTATAGTAATGTATCCATGTTTCATCCACAGTGACGAAACGACGCTTAAAGTCCTCCGGATTCTTCTGGAACAGCTGCAAACCATCCTTGCAACACTTCACACGATTCCGTTTTTGGTCAAGCGTGAGCAATCGCGGCACCCATCTTGCAGATAGCTTTCTCATGTCCAAATGTTTATGCAAAATATTATGTACCCGTTCAGTCGAGATGCCCACAGCACTAGCAATCTCACGCACCTTAACTCTCCTGTCATCCATCACCATATCATGGATTTGATCAATGATTTCTGGAGTCGTAACCTCCACAGGCCGTCCAGAACGTTCAGCGTCACTTGTACCCATATGGCCAGTCCGAAAATTTTGAAACCACTTATAAACTGTTCTAATCGAAGGTGTCGGAAGTCACCATAATGTTTATCAAGCCTCTCTTTAGTCTCCTGAGGCGTTTTGCCTTTCATAAAGTAATGTTTAATCACCACACGAAATTCTTTTTCGTCCATTTCTTGAAAATCACTCGACTTCCTTGATTCACACGAATGCTAAACACAAAGAAATAGACCAATATGGCTGACACTTGGTGTGCGTTCATTCAAGAGATGCTACTAAGTAAACATGACCTCGATACGCGCCGGAGGGGCCATCTCTCGGACTTTGCACGGACTTTTCAAACCAGCCTCGTAAACCTATGAAAATGAAAAAATATTTTAGAATTCTAATGCTAATCATTTTTTGAACTGTTCCAAGGACTAATTTTTGATTTTTATTTTAAATTTTTATATAAAACTTCTTCAGTGACATTTATCCTATAGAATATAATTGTGTCAAAAATAAAAGCCAATTGAACAATTAAAAGTTCCATGAAATCTAGACTGGTTCTAAATTTTAGACCCTTTTAATAAATATAACTGTAAGGATTTTTAAGCTAATACTGTATAGTAAAAAAACGCCTTGTGTGTCTATAGAATAAATACTAATAATCTTTAAAATGCCCCCGAGGATAGGTTAATCGTTGTAATGCCGTCGCATATTTAGGTCTTAAAATACCGTGTTGATATGTTTGAGTTGGCACTCCTGCGTGCAGAGGAAATCCTAACGAAGAGAGTAAGCGGCCTTTGGAAACAGTAGCCTGGCTGGTTTGTCAGAATCGTTTGTCGAGATGACTCCCCCCATTCCCGATCCCGCCAAGTGCGAGGTGCGCTGACTTATCCGCTATCTTGCGATTGCTAAAAATGAGACAGCTGCAAACATTTACCGTGAAATTGTTTCTGTTTGCGGTAATGTAATGTCTCGTCAAAAAGTCGCAAAGTGGTGTCAAGACTTTACAAACGGTCGAACAAACACTCACGATGAAGAAAGGAACGGGAAACCAACGATAGTGACTGAGGAATTTGTTCAAAAAGTTGAAGAGATGATTCGTAAAGACCGCCGTATTACTGTGGATGAGCTTCACGAGAAATGTTCGAAAGTCGGACGAACTGTGCTTTATGAAACACCGAAAAATTGATATTTCGAAAACTGTTCGCGCGGTGGGTGCCAAAAATGCTAACGGACGAACACAAAGCGTTCGAGTTCATGCACCTCAGCAGTTTCTCGACCGTTATGAACTAGAGGAGGAAGATTTCCTTGACTCAGTAGTGACAGGTGATGAAACATGGGTTGCGCACTACAGACCGGAAAACAAAAGACAATCGAAGACAATCGATGCAGTGGAGGCATACGGGTTCTCCGTCTGCAAAAAAATTCAAGGCACAACAGTCTGGAAAAAAACTCATGGCAACATTTTTTTTGGGATCGAAAAGGGATACTCCTCGTCGACTTTTTGACTCCTGGTGAAACCGTCAATGCTGACAGATACTGCGAAACTCTTAGAAGGCTGTGTCGAGCCATTCAGAACAAAAGGAGGGGGCGACTGACCAAGGGAGTTTGCCGGTTGCACGATAACGACTGCCCGCACACCGCACTCAAAACAACACATCTCCCCACCTCTTTTGGTTGGGATGTTTTGAACAATCCCGCCTATAGTCCAGACCTCGCATCAAATGATTTCTTCCTTTTCATTCTTGAAAGAGCATATGGGTGGAAAACGTTTTTTTTCCAGCGATGAAGAAGTGAAGCATGCGTTGCTTGAATAGGTAACGAAGTTCGCAGCAGAGACGACAGACGCAGGTATAAAAACATTGGTTCTACGACTCACTATATACAGAGAACTCCAAGGCGATTTTGTGGCAAAATAGCTGAGTACTACGGTATTATTTCCTCTAAATTTTAATAATAAATATGCATTTTTCAATTTTTAATGACTGTTGTGAGCTTACCTCGTAAATTCAGAACGATTGTTGTCTAGGTTAAGTTTACGAATTCGCAATAAGCAAAACGAGACCTACAGCATTGTTTTCTGTATCGAGCTATCTTCTTTACTGTAACCACAAACTACAGCTTAATCGTCGTTTTCTGCAGTTGCATCTCAAACTTTTAATCCTTAATCGTCTGTTTGACTGTGAACCAAAAACGACTTATCAATACCTGTTTAAGTAATCTCATCAGCTAACTGGTATTTTATTAATTGTATGTATCAAAATAAGCAACAAACAGGTTGTTTCTTCTTAGTAATTAAAAATGTTATTGTAAGAAATGTATTAAACATGTCAGATACAGGTTAATATTACATATGACACATACGACAATAAAAATATCACTACTTTAGACAAACTGTAATGAAGACTAACTTTAACTATAGTTTGTCTCATTGATTACTTACAATGTTGATTTCAGCTGATTCCAGTGACTGCAGAATATTTTTTTAAAATTAGGTAATCGAATGTTTTTTTAAAATTTTCAACCATGGTTAAATTTATAAAAAACAAGAATTAGGGGTGTGTTTATTTGGCTCAGGGAGTCAATGTAATATATAATTTTTTAATACTAGATATTATGATTTTAGATATACAATCCATCTTTTATCCAGCTTTTTTTTGCCACGCTTAAGCGCATGATTTTACCAGGTCTGTTCCATTTTATCTGATTAAAATTGGAGCACAGAAATTCTGAAAAATATATAAAAATGTGTTCTTTTTCAATCACCACTTTTAGATAATTAATACAGTTTGACATAGATGGCAAAACGATATGTGTTTATTACCATAACATTACTTACCAATGTTTACAATTTTTTACTGAATTATAAATTTCAGTTTCAATTTGAATTGATATTATATTGTTATGTTGATTTGAGGGTTATTCAATACTCCGTAGATGAAAGTAAACTTTGCTTTTATCAGAATTTTTATTATAAATGTCCAAGGTATTAGTTTTGTACTAGTATCTTCAGCAACAAGACAATTAATTGTATTTATTATTTATAAGTTTCAAAATTATTCCCCTAGATTTCATGGTTTCTAGATCACGAAAAATGGTCGACTGTTTTAGTCAACCTGTGTGTCCGTCTGTTAGTCCGATAACCCCCGACCAAAATGAGATAAGGGTCTCAAAATGGGTGCACATTAACAATAAATTTTGTATATTTTCAATATCTTTATGAGAATATTTCTAGGTTTTGCCTAAAGTATTTACGGTCAATATATAAGGATGGGAATGGATGGGAGATACTGTTAGTAGAGAGGGAGCTTTGTAGAAATCGTGTTATACATCCTTTTCACTGTTCCTGAGGTCGAGAAATCTAAGAATTGTGTTTACACTTTTGAAATAAAATACAGTATATCTGCTTCACTGAATTTATTCAGATCACTCTGACACGTGTCGGCGACCAGTTTCGAAGAGGTTTACAATAAGACTAAACTTACGTTCTAAAAGACGTTTTTTGGACGGTTATTTGGTACTAAATTTAAATTAAGAGGTAATAAAATTGGGTTAATTACTGGTAGCCTATCTTAACACGGCGTCTAATATGAAGGTATTTCCAAATTCTATTTGGGGTGTTCGTTATTTTTATATTATTTTTTTATGGCTTTTCTTATGCTAACAATTTCTAAATAATCCATATATTTTCCTTTTTGAGCACCATATAGCAAATTCACCTTTTCGTTATTAAAAAGGTGGTTATTGTCTATGCAGTGTTCAGAAAAACCTGTTAATTTTTGTTTATTTAAAATAGAGTGCCTGTGTTCTTTTATTCTTTGTTGTAGACTCTGTCCCGTTTGTCCCACATAGACAGCGTCACAGTCATCACAATTAAATTCATATATTCCCGATTTCCCATATTTGTTACATTTTTCTTTGTTATTAACTAGATATAGGGGCCATATTATTTTTATTAGCACTTATACAGTTTATTTATAACTTATTAAGGTTTTTGTTGATGTTACTAATACCACCAACATAGTTGATAGCAAACTATTTTCTGCTGTTTTACTTCTGGTGCGTAAAATGGGTTAAGTATATTTTTATGTTCTTTGTTTTTTTTTTTCCAGTTGTATCTACGAGGCATGTTTTTTTAAGTAAGTACCGTTTTGGAATTAAAAAAAGACGTGCAAAGATATTGCTATAATTTTATTTTTACATGAAAGCCTGTACCTTAATCTACTTTTCTACATAATTTCCGTGAATATTGAGGCACTTGTCATAACGTGGCACCAGTTTTTGAATACCCTCCTCATAAAATTCTGCCGCCTGACTTGTTAACCACTGTATCACAAATGTTTTGACTTCGTTATCGTCTTGAAGACGCTGACCACCCAGGTGCTTCTTCAAGTGCAGGAACAAATGGTAGTCGCTGGGCGCCAGATCAGGGCTGTATGGAGGATGATCTAGAGTATCCCATTTAAAAGATTTGATGAGATCTTTGGTCCGATTAGCCACATGTGGACGGGCATTGTCATGCAGCAAAACGATACCCTTACTCAACTTGCCACGTCTTTTGTTCTGGATTGCACGACGCAGATTGTTCAATGTCTCACAATAAGACGCTGCATTGATTGTCTCATTACGAGGCAAAAACTCCACTAGCAATACTCCTTTTCTGTCCCAAAAAACTGTGCACATGATTTTGCGGGCAGAAATTGTTTGCTTAAACTTCACTTTTTTGGGTGATGATGAATGTCGCCATTCCATGGATTGTTGTTTCGATTCTGGTGTGACGTAGGCCACCCATGTTTCGTCACCAGTAACAATTTGGTCTAAAAAATGTTCACCTTCATTGTGGTACCGCTCAAGGAAAGTCAATGCACTGCCTAAACGTTGGATTTTGTGCAAATCCGTCAACATTTTTGGAACCCAACGTGAACACAATTTCCGGTAATTCAAGTTCTCGGTCACAATGCGATACAAAACACTACGAGAATATTGAGGAAAGCAGTCGCACAATGATGAAATTGTAAAGCGTCTGTTTTCTCTCACCTTTTCGTCCACTTTCTGCACCAAATCTTCATTAACGACCGAAGGACGCCCACTCCGTTCTTTATCATGCACATTTGTGCGGCCATCTTTAAATGCTCTCACCCATTTCCTTACCATTCCATCACTCATAATGTTTTGTCCGTAAACTTCACAGATCTCACGATGAATATCGATCGGTTTTACGCCTTTAGCACTAAGAAATCGTATAACAGCCCGTACTTCACAATCGGCGGGACTCACGATTGTCGGAGGCATCTTAAACACTCAGTAAGCAACGTATACAATGAAGAATCAGACTGTAATGGCGTCAGTGCGTAGACATGAGATGTAGGTTACCAGCGCGAATGCGCGGAACGCCGACCGTATCGCTGCGGCGGCGGAATCGCAAAACGGTACTTACTTAAAAAACATGCCTCGTATAATAATTGGATTATATCCATTGTTTTTGGCTATTCTTTTGATTAATGAAAAAAAATAACGAAACACTTAAAATATACTTAAACAATTTTACGTATCAGATGTAAAACACGAGAGCAGACACTGGTTTGCTATTAACTATGTCGGTGGTATTAGTAACAAAATCAACAGTAGCCTTAAGAACTTAGAAGTAAACTGTATAAGTGTTAATAAAAACAATATAGCCTGATATCTATTTAGTAACAAAGAAAGATCTAGAATAAATATGGAAAATCGGGTATATGTGAACTTAATTGTGATAACTGTGATGCTGTCTATGTGGGACAAATGGGATGGAGCCTACAACAAATATTAAAAGAACACAGGCACTCTATTTTAAATAAACAAAAATTAACACGCTTTGCTGAACATTACATAGACAATAACTACCTTTTTTATGACGAAAGGATGAAGCGGCTATACAGTGGTCAAAAAGGAAAATATATGAATTACTTAGAAATTTTTAGCATAAAAAAACCATTAAAAATAACATAAAAATAACGAACACCCAAATAAAATTAGGAAATACCTCCATATTAGACGCCGTGCTAAGATAGACTGTAATTAATCAAATCCAAATGTAATATCTTTTAGAAATTAAGTATGGTCTTATTGTAAACCTCTTCGAAAATGGTCGCGAGACCGAAATACGTATCATAGTGATCTGAATAAATTCAGTGAAACAGATATACTGTATTTTATTTCAAAAGGGTAAATATTAGGTTATTTCACCTAGGACCGATCGTAAATTCCCATAAATTTTAAGAATTGTGTTATTTTTTGATTATTTTCAATTATTTGTGATTTATTGTCACTCTACCGGTTCTTGAAGCAGTCACCATGATATTTTATGAATTACTCTAAAAACGACGTACGTCCGGCATATTTTCTCATATCGCAAAATGATTATAAATTAATGCAAATTAAATCTAATTAATGAAATAACTAGAGCTGCTCCAAATTAATGTTGTTAAATCGAAAGCATACAAGCTTTTACAAGTAAAATTGCTTTAAAGGATTCCTGTTTTATAAAGTAAAATTTAATTATTTCTTAATGTTTTCAGAATTTAATAATGTAAAAATCTAATTAAACCATTTTTTGATGTTGGCTGTTTCCAAGTCATTTAAATTCTTGTAGCTAGTATGGCAGGTTTTCTTCGTTTTCTGTTCTTTTCGAAAATAGTACATTCTTGACTCATTGGTCAACAAATAACTATGAAGACGATCTGTATTTTGATAAATTGAGCATTGCTATTGAAACGTTTTAGTTTTTTGATTTTATTTCAAAGATCACTAAAAAATGAAAAGAAATGTCCATATGTACCAAGTTGTCTTGAAGTTACTGTTCACGGAACCATAATTAAACTAATTTAGATCGTAAATTTTATATACAGTCTGTCAAGTAAGAACGTTCGTATTCTTGAAAAATGTGTTTCGAGAATATTTTTTGCTATCAATGAATTCTTTGGTTTGGTGCTAACAACGACGCAATTACCTTAGTATGTTGTCCAATCGCCTCCTGCATCAATAATCGCCTGGCATCTACGAGGCGTGCTATCCACGAGATTTTCTTCATACTCTGCATATTTTTCGAATCTCGCGAAACAACTGACTCAAAATCCTCAGATTCTTTCCTTTGAGCAAGGGACCAAACGTTTTTAATCGTTTTGGCGTCCAGCGATGATGTGTGTCTGTGTATCTTGTCGTAGGCCCAAACGACCCGCATCTCAACGTGATGCTCGCCCAGCAAAGGATTCTCCAACGTGCTTCGGAATTTGACATTATGAGCACGAAGATGTTGTCGAATGGGACACATTCAACCCCGATTTTCGTAATTTTTCCGCTCCTGGACACAACGTCAATTTCGGGTCCCGTTAAACAAAGACATGATTCGTTTTTGGACTTTCGGAGTGACTTTACCTTCCAAGCTACGTTTTGGCAAGTTGTCGACATTTTTCGCTTCATTGAAATGATTTACCCACTTCTTCACAAACAACACCGACTTTTTAATATATTTAGCGGCCGGGGAAGGTGTCATATTAGGTCCCTTTAAAAGAAAGTCTGTCTGTGCAAACAAGTGACTCATTTTGGATTTTACATGTTTTCGACGAAAGTTCGGATTGGATTGATACTTCTACTAAAATGTGTCGTAGATATAGGATCCCTTTACTGATTTTTTGTTGAATCGCTAGAATCGCATCTACCAGAAATGAATTATCGCGGGCACATTCTTACTTGACAGACTGTATGTATTCAGTTCTTTGATTTTTATGAAAAAGTCTAGACAATTTTTGTTTACTGTTCAATATTTTTTGAGATAATGGTTCCTTAAAATCAGTAAATTTTTAAAGACAACGTTTCGTGATAGTCTTAAATTTGCTTTTTTATAGGCCTAAGATAATGAAGCAATAATTTTAACATCAATTTTTAAATTTTACAACTATAAGTTGCTCACATTCCAAACTTTGAATAACGGTCACATAAAAAAAGGTTGAATTTAGAAAAGAGTACTCTTCATAGCCAGTTTTATTTAACTAATTTTGGAACAGTTGACCAACAGGTCCTCCAAATAAAAATTAAATACCCTCATTACCGTCCTACATTAAAAAAGGGTATTTTTGATTCTAGTATATACACTACGACGAGTGAATTGTAATTAAAGGGTCATCATTTTACCATACCATAAATGAAAGAGCACTAGGAAAATGTTTATAGTAATCCAAATTTGCAGGATTCATTTTCTATAATGTCATTTCTTCAAAATTCTTGTTGCTATCATTATATAACTCCCAACAATAAAACATTGTTCACTGAATTGTTTTGTTCTTTTAAGAAGAACTTGGGGTAATCTCGAATAAAGGCAATTAACATTTAACTTAACTTTAAGTGTATTTGTAAGTTGATTTATTTAAAATTTGCAGATGATAAAAATCTGCTCTTGGATCATGACATTGACAACTTTATAAATGCAATTTGTTTTATGCTATGGTTATTCAAAGTTTAGATGTTGAGCTGTTGAAAACTACAAGTTTAAAATTACAAGTAACCGTAAATTTAAACTTGATTAGTTTATTAGAAAGCATATTAAAATTATTACAAGAAACAGTAATTCTTTAAGAGCTTTCATAAATCACTGTCTTGAAGAATTGAATTAAAGAAAAAAATTGATTAATAATGGTTTGTCAAAAAAATATTGAGCATTTTGAAGTTAAAATTGAGACAATTCTATTTTATATTTTAAAAGAACTTTATTAAAGTGAACATAAGCCTATCTCTGTAGCAGATCTGTGGGTTCAGGGCTAAAAAATTGTCACAAGTAGTTTTCACAGGCCTCTGTTGAAACTAATTTAACACCATTCAGGGAGTTCTGCACAGACCTAAACAAATGGTAGTCTGATGGTGCAACGTCCGGGCCATATGGTGGCTGCATCAAAACTGCGCAGCAAAGCTTTGTCAATTTTTATCGAGTTATGAAAGCATCATGATGGTGGAAAACGACACCCTTTCTGTTCACAGGTTATTGTTTATCATTAATTTTCTATTTTTTAATTTTGCCTATCGTTTCGGCCGAGTTTTTTTAATCTGTTCACTCGTTTCGCCGCCGAGTTTTTTTTCAATCGATTGGTTCGGTCTTCTCAGTTGCTGACGATAGAGTACAGAATCAATAGTTTGGCAAGGCTGCAGCAGCTCATGCACGATTTTCTTTCAATTTCACCAAACACACAGCTTCACCTTTTTTGCTGTCAATCTGGGCTTTGCCGTGGTTTGTGAAGCTTCATCTTTTTGCGACCACGATCTTTTTTGCACATTATTGTCACACATAATTCACTTCTTATCACCCGTGACCAACCGCTTTGAAAATGGCTGGATTTCGTTACATTTCTGTATAGATTCGCAGATGAAGAATCGATCGAATAAATGTTTGAGCCTTCAAATATCGAGCTTCTTTTTGTAGTCAGCTTTCTCCACATGATTTTAAAACTATTTGGTGATGCATGTTTAGTTCCTTGGCGATATTATGGCTACTTACATATTGGTCATAATTTTATTAACTTTGTCTGTCATTGGTTGACCAGTGCTAGGATCATTTTTGGCATCGATATTTCCAATAATAAAATGACTGAACCATCTTTTAACTATTGCTTTTGGTAATGTATCTTCAAGCGCCTGCGCCACATTTGTGACTTTATCGATATAAAATTGTAAAATATAGCGAACTTTTGCGGAAATTTTACTCCTCTTCAAGGCGCTCTAAATTAAGTCTGAATAAACGAATTTCAACATTTTTTGCACGATACCACTTATATTATCTGAGATATGTGACGCTAAGACTTTCTAAAAAAGCTCAATACTTTTTCGACAATACTTTATCCAGAGGCTACGAGGGCTGTCTAAAAAGTTCTCGGCCTAAAAATAAGATTTTTTTGACGTGAAATATGTTTTATTTTTCAGTATAATCTGCTGAAACTTCAATACATTTATTCCAACGTTTTTCCAATAATTCAGTACCATCATTAAAGTATGATTCCGGAAGGTCTGCAAAATATCCATTCACGGCTGCAATAGCTTCGTCATTTGATGTAAAACGCTTTCCAGCCAGGAATTTTTTCGAGTTTGGAAACAGATAATAGTCAGAGGGAGCTAAATCTGGTTAATACGGTGGATGTTCAAGTGATTCGTACTTTAATTCCTTGAATTTTGCCATCGTCAAAACACTTGTGTGAACACGTGCATTGTCTTGATGAAAAATCATTCTTTTCTTTTATAAAGCAGGTCTTTTTTTACGAATTTTTGCATCCAACTGATCCAAAAGGTTACAATAATATTCAGAGTTAGTTGTTTTATCTTTCTGAAGATAATCGATCAATTTTTGGCAATTTTTCAAAATAAAACGAGGAAAAGTGTGCGCAAGTATTACCTTGTATATAATTTTGAACTCGCATTTTCACAAGCTTTCATTTGACACCCAATCGATGACCTGGTAAAAAAATTTTCACTTACGATTTCACCCCAAAAACTAACCGTTTAAGTCAAAATTTAACTTTCAAAACTACACGGCTCTGATGGGGCTATCAGTTCCTATATTAATGCCAAATTTCAACTTTCTTTGTCAAATAGTTACGGAGAAAATCGGGTGTGACAGACGGACAGACCGACAGACCGACGGACAGACACCGAAGTGATCTTATAAGTGTTCCGTACGGAACACTAAAAACGATCTCGTCTCACACAGTTAATATAATAGGTAAAATAATTAAAATATAATATATTACTGAATATAATTTAAGAGAAATTGTTAAAAATATAGGAAAGAGCAAAAGAGGCATATGTTCTCCCACCTATCTCCTACTAATGCAGAAAATAAATATGTTAAGTTATATGAGAGTTTAAGCTATTAGAATTTCATTGCAAAAGAAGGTTTTTTTTCCGAGAGGCTCCATATCCGGTTACCGATTAGAGCCCCTTTTCCGTAAGTAGCTTCGCCTTTAGTGTTTTTTTTTTCTTATAAACATGCTTTTTGCTGCTCTCTACGCCATTGTACCATAGTTATAACATTTTATAATTTTAAAATTACAAATGTTACCCTTTCATAGATATTACTTTCAATTGTTAAGGTTAGATTTAGAAAATACATGCGCTCACCATTTGGAGCTTGCGCAGTATCAAAATAAAATAAGAGAAACCTTTATTAAAGATGACAATTTCTTTTCTTATTTAGGAACTTATAAGATAAGTTATTTGAAGTTTGTTATTTTTATCGCTATTGTGGTAGGTCCTTTTTTTCTACTTAGGAATACAAACCGCTAAGAAAATACAGTAATATTGAAATATTTTATTGAAAGTAACACTAATAACAGTTAATTACTGTTCAGAATATGTTGGGATTTTGCAATCTTTGGAACAATGACATATAATAGTTATCACCGCTACAAAAAATACTTTATTCATGCACCTGACACGCGTTTCCATAACCATGTGAGCATTATCACGAATGACGACTGACTGTCGACTTAATAATCGCTCCTGATAATGCCAACATGCTTGGTGTAACACGTGTCAAGTAAAAAAATAAAGTGTTTGGTGCAGTGGTGATACTGTGGTGTAGTGATAACTTCAAATGAAATTTTATTCATCGCACATTCGTATTAACTTGGAAATACTGAAGGAAGTGATAGAAACCTGCTAGATACAACTTTATTTTAGAAATTTGTGTTGACCCATCAAATACTAATAACTGGTCTGCTTACCCTTTCTGGTTCCACAGATATCAGCGCGTCGTGCGGTGAACGAAAAAAAATCCCTTAGGTTTATAGAAGATGAATACTAACGTAACCTTACTTTTAGTTTATTTTATTGAAATTCTGCCGTAGTGTGTCCTTCCCTTTAATGCTGCGCCTGCTTGAGATAACGCTAACTTTTGTAATCCCAAAACAGTGTCGCCCTAACCTTCCCTGCTGATGAAACCGTCTTCGCCTTCTTTGGTGCACTTCTACCGGCTTTAATCCATTGTTTCGACTGTTCTTTTCACCCTAGTGTATAGTGGTGAATCCAAGTTTCATCAGCAGTTATGAGACGACGCTTGAAATGCATTTTATTGTGCTTAAAACGATCCAAACACGCTTAAAAAATACGCATTCAAATGCATTTTTGCTCAATTGTCTGCAAATGCTGCACCCATCTTTCACAAAACTTTTTCATATGTAATTCTTCATCCAAATATTGCCAGTTCGTTCTTTTGAGATGCCTATAGCCTCAGGCACTTTCACTCGTGGATCACCTAACACCATATCATGGACCTGTTGAATGATTTGTCGTGTTGTAACAGTTTTTGCACGACCTTCGTATGGATCATCTTCGGGACGACCATATTTAAAAAAAGTAGCCCATTTTTTACAGTGGAAAGTCAAGGTGATGCGTGCTTACACACTTTTAACTATTTCAGATGAATTTCTATTGGTTTTAAATCATCCAAAACAAACAAATTTTTTCCATTTTTAAAAAATCAGTGACACGTCAATATTAAACAGCTGCTACTACTCGAATGAACTGATAGATCGAAATAAAATTGTACATGTGTTGATACGAGTATAAAGGATGTAACTTTCTAATACAATTATGGTTTCACAATTTCTAACGCCATCTATGTATCAGGTCGAGAACATTTTTGAGACATCTCTCGTATTTTCGCAAAAATGTAATATTAGACATCAGGAATAGTACACAAAAAATTTTCTTGAATTTTCCTTAGAATTCAGAGAAGAAGAATTAATACATAGCGTATTCCACTTAAGCCAAAGGAATCTATAAATTGTTTCTCTGTTTAAAATGGGACTTTACTTGGAGGATACGTATATAATATTGTGAATATGTTATGAATTAATAAAGTGTGTCTTTTTATTGTTACTAATTAAATAAATTTTATACTAAAATTAATTTTACTTATTTATATATCGTTAATTATTATTTATTTTCTTTTTGCGGAAAATGAAAATTATACTCAACATACATTTATTATTAAAATATTTAATTTTAAAATGGCTACATAGCATGAAAATGCCTCAGATTGTTTGGTAGTAAAATAAA
Organism: Pachyrhynchus sulphureomaculatus; assembly: GCA_019049505.1. Taxonomy (NCBI): domain Eukaryota; kingdom Metazoa; phylum Arthropoda; class Insecta; order Coleoptera; family Curculionidae; genus Pachyrhynchus; species Pachyrhynchus sulphureomaculatus. The sequence continues at coordinate 150,632,037 of CM032449.1, read as the reverse complement.
TTAAAGTTTAAACCACAAATATTTGCTTTGTATTAAATTATGCTTTTCTAGGTTTAGCTTTGAATTCTTGTGGGACAGTAGATTAAATACCTAAAAGTTTTGAAAAAACTAAGACTCCTGGAGATGTATTGCAACAAAGTCTAAAAATAATTGTAAAAACAAGGTATAGTCTGATTGTGAGGAAATATGCTGATGCAGGCCTACAATATTTTCTACTATTTGTTAGTTGCTGTTCTATAAGAATCCTATTTTAACTGTTTCGGTTACACAGTCTTAAAAATATTTACAAATACTGGCTCAAATTGATCTTAAAAACCATGGTAGAATAGGTATTTTAGTTCTAGTAAAAAGAAAAAACCTGACATCGAGTCTATCACATAATTAACAGTAATTAACAGTTAGTACTGAAAGTAAGTTTTTAAGATCAATTTGCAAATGGGAGTTTAAATTGGAGCAGCCGCATAGATTAAATAAGTAAGAAAATTAAGTAGAACTTATTGAGTAATAAGTTAACTAAAACGGCCGTTATAGCAGAATTATTTTATCAGTATATACATACAGTAACCTTATTTATTCTTATATTACTTTATAGTAGTTATAATATTCTTTTGTGCGAGTAAGCAACCAATTTACAGAAAATACTTTAAAAGTAAGATATAAAAGAGGAAAATCATTGCAGGAGATTCTACTTAAAATGGCTTAGCGCAGGAAGCATGAGAAAATATGTTGAAAAATAAAACAAACATCTGGAAGAATAATAAAAGTGTGTATATGGTATATACATATATATATATATATATATATATATATATATATATATATATATATATATATATATATATATATATATATATATATATTGTAACTTGTTAACTTGCCCGCACTTTGTGTTTGTTTTGTACCCTGTGAAAAGTTGTTTGTCCCCACGCTTGAGCGCAATTTTCTTGCAGCCCCTTTTTTAATTTCTGAGAATGAATTGAGTGAATAAAGATTTTAAAAGAACTAAAGAAATTAAACAAACACTAGCTCAGTTTTCCTTGGTAGAGAAATATGGGTAAGAGATAATTGTTGTACGTCTTTTTGGAATTATTTTTTTTATGGTTAAAAACCTTAGTCGTACTATTTTTTTTTTTTTTTTTGGGCACCATTCATTTTAAAATAGAAAGGATCTAACTTCAGCTAAAAAAAATGAAAAAAAAACACTGAAGTGTTATACAGATGTTACTAAAAAGAATTAGTCTAGTACAACCTTTCTTATCCTGAAAAGAAAGATAGGTGTACAGTGAAACACTAGCTTTAATCAACAAAAAGAAAATTTATTCATGATTTTAAAATAAAAGTTCCAACCCTTGCAGTTTTAAGAATTACAAAAATTCTAGCCTAAACAGTAGTTATTAAAAGTAGAGTTCCTAAATCAGTCATTTTACTTCTAAAACTTTACTACACCCGAAATCGAAGAGTCGTGATATTCACTTCACGATTTATCAGTTCAAATTGCTGTTAAAACACTTATTTGCGGGAAATAGATCTACTGATGTATGTTCTGGTGACTTACGGTTTTTCCTACGGGCTTCTAGGCCTTAAATGGAACACAAAACCGATTTCACACATTCCATCACTTATTTTCAGTATGACTTCACGATGAGAAGAGCCTACTTCGGCTACTCCATGTAGAAAAAACACACTAAGCCCACTACGGCTTTACGTTAAAAACTCGTACTTAATTTGGCTCTCGAAAATACTGTCAGAAGCCTCTACTGCGGCTTGATGGGCAAAGCCTGGCTGCGGCTTGATGAGAATAAACCTTCTCGGCGGCTTGGTGGAAGTAAGCCTTCACGGCGGCTTGGTGCAAGTAAGCCTCTACTGCGGCTTGTTGGAAGTAAGCCTTCACGGCGGCTTGGTGGAAGTAAGCCTTCACGGCGGCTTGGTGGAAGTAAGCCATTACTGCGGCTTGTTGGAAGTAAGCCTAGATGTGCGTTCTCCGGACCCTTAAATAAGCCGTGAGAACTACGTCTCTAAAATGGCGACGCCGGAACCAAACTCCGGAAACAAACATTTGACCAATCCCGGCGTACTATGAATTCGATAGATTCGGTCGGAAACCCGCACTGCACCTTGTACCACGAGCGGTCTGCGAAATACACTGCTCGATACAAAGATGAAAAGAAGTACAATATAAAGCGAAAAATCAGTAACATTACATACTCTTAAAATCTAGGAAAAAATGAATGTTACAATATATATATATATATATATATATATATATATATATATATATATATATATATATATATATATATATATATATGTTGCATCGTTGCTCCGCTCCAAGCGTCGTGACCTCTACTGCATTATTACTCAGAATTTACTACGGTCCTCCAGGCTTATCTATCTTCGACACTTATCTTCATCTCCGGCAACTCCAAGTGCTTATATACTCGAGAAAATCCACATTGAAGTTGTAACCGTCAAGAATGTTGTACAACTTAAAAATAAAGCCAGTTAGAAGTCCATAGGAAATCTCAGCAGAATTAATTGAATATGGCAGAACAAACCGCCTAAATGACTAACATGGTGCATGAATCAGTATCGTACTGGTGCTCCTATACAAAACGAAAGGAAAATTATATATATCATATATATATATATATATATATATATATATATATATATATATATATATATATATATATATATATATATATATAAGAGAGAAAATAAATTCTATTGCTTTAATTACAGAGCTATGTCATAACCAAGTCGAAAGTCGCGAAGAAATACAAAAAGTGAGAAGAGATAGAAGTCAGTACGTAAAAACAAGAGACCTGCCCATAAGGGTCGAATTAGTAAACGTGCGATTATAAACAAAGGAAATAAACTTGTAATAATTATAATAGCTGTCTAAATCGAATATTCTAAAGCCATGAGATTAAAAAAAAACAAGAATATAATATCTACGAAATGCTTATTAAAAACATCCTGATTTATGATTCAAAGTCACGACAAGTAAAGGAAAGTAACGGAGGGAAACATGAGCCGACGGAAATTACGATGTAAAGATGTACGGCAACTAATCGGAGTGAATGATTTTTTGATGACGGTTATTGAATCAATGCTCAATATCAGTTAGGTATCGGAAACCTTAAAAGACGTTCTGAACCCGATAAATAGATAGTATATAAACAATACAAACCATAAAAAATAGTTTTCTATCTAATGAAGAACAATTACGTTTTAGTTTTAAAAGTGTAATTATTACCATTACAAATTGCATTGAGAAATTTTATTAGTATTATTTTAGCACTATATGACATTGCCTTAAACCTTTTTTGCAGATTAGTTACGTTGCTTTTTTTAAAACGTGATGAATTTTAATCATTGATCTTCTTGTAGATATTAAAAACTTTTGTTGAGAATATTTATTCGGAAGAAAGACACAGTCCTTGAGTGTCGTCGTTTCAACTTACGTCGTTTCAAGTTACGTCCAACTATATTTTGATACCGTTCCTCAATCTAACGTGAATTGTTTTGAGTTACGTCACAGACTAATTCACTGCTCTAGCGAACGTCCAGATTAGAAAGCCAACCAGAAAACACGGGTGACAGTAGCACTTTTTCAAGATTGATTTACACAGCATTTCATACCTGAAGTGAAGCAGTACTGTTTGAAAAATAGTTTAGCCTATAAAGCACTACTGCTTCTGGAAAATGCTCCCGGTCATCCCCTGCATATTTATGACGTTGGTTCCCAAATCAAGGTTGTATTTTTGCCTCCAAACACTACCTCTTTACTGCAACTAATGGACCAAGGAGTCATCGCGTCATTTAAGGCTTACTATAATCAGGAGAACCTTTTCACAGGCAGTGAAAGCTAATGAAGAAAGTGACACGGAACTGAGAAAATTCTGGAAAAGGTATATCGTGCAAGGTATAAAAAATATTAAATACAACAAAAAACTGGTTATTTAAACACAAAATTTTCACAATATTTTTATTTTTCAGCACTGAGAAATAAAAATATTGTAGAAATTGTATTTAATATGAGTTTCCATCAAGTAAAAGCTTCAACAGTCCAAAGATAAAAAATATTGCTGCATCCTGGGAAGAGGTGAAAGCCAGCATTTTCACAGAAATGTGAATAAAGTTGTCCGCATTTTTTTTGAGTCACCTGAATGCCCATCAACCACAGAGCAGCCGAATGTTGAGGAGATTTCAACTGACATTGTTAATTTAGCCAACAACTTGCCCAATATTGAACTGGCTATTGAAGGTTTGTTAGATTCACCCTCTGACTGATGAAAATCTTATTAACGTGGGAGCACAGAAGGAAACAATAGTCGGAAAAAATTATTAGAAGCCAAGTTTACAGAATGCGATGAATATTTTGAAGAAAATGATCCAAATTTTGAAAAAATCAGTATTATTGCTGCCTAGGTTCTATTTTTGCTATTTTTTCAATAGCGCAATAATTGCCAAATACATATAATGAATACATATTAACAAAGCATTATTTAATATTAAAATATAGTTTTATTTAAATTAAAAGCTCTTCTAGAACTGACGCCTTCATTTTATATTGAAATGTATGTAAAAAATGTTTCCACTTACGTCGTTTCGATTTACGTCGCATATTTCGAGAACCTAACAACTAAGCCATAAGTACGAGGACTGCTTGTATCTAAAAAGGTTTGATAGTTATTTTTTGCGGAAAAATTTAATCAAAAAAAGTTGAGCTAATTCAAAACTGGGGAAGCTTAGCCACTTTTCCTATTACAGATTTTCTCTAAATCCCATGGCCACAATATGGCTCTTGTTTTCGAACCCTTGGCTCGGATTTATGTTGAATATGTAGTGTTCTAAATAGTATTTTTCGATCCAGTTGTGTTTGTTACATGTTTATGGTGCCTTGTATGAATATTGTTGTGTTGTGTGAGAGTTACAAAAAAAAATTAGAATTTTTTGTTTTAATGCGAACAATGAAACAATTGTTTTTTAGAAACCGATAACACACCTTTAAGTATTATGAATCTTCAAACAAGAAATCCGATCTGAATAGCAACAAAAAAATATTTATATTTGAGGACTAGTTTTCTCTGTTTTATTTATTAACCTTTAAATTTACCTAAAAGTGCTTCCTTCTCTATTCGTAAATATTATAAATGTTTATACGGCATTTCATTTTCATTTTACGGAATTTTTATTGAGTTTTTAAGTTTAACGAGACTCTGCGGTGCACGAGATTTTATATAGTAATGAACGTTGAATATGCCTATATGAAAATTTCCACGTTATTTTGAAATTATTCGTTATTTTTAAATTACTATAATTTTGTGCTTGAATTTGCTTTCCGCTGTTTTTATATGCTCGCGGCATGTACCTTAATACTCGTGTATATATATATATATATATATATATATATATATATATATATATATATATATATATATATATATATTTTTGTTTTTTTTTCTTGGGAATGTGGTTTTTGATTAATTTAGGCAAAAATTGATTATGATAAAATTATGTTTTCTGTCCAATTTGTGTTTGTTCATTATAATAAACGTTTCGACCACATTTGGTCGTGGTATCAGTCTGTATAAAGGGAAGAACGTGAAACACCCAAATGATCTAAATAACGCAGTTTCTGAAAAGAAACCCCAAATATTCAGATCAGAGGTAGCAAAAGCCCTTAACACATTGCAAAAAACCACAAAGCCTAGGGAATAGATAATATAACTTCAGAACTATTAAAAGCTACGGAAGATCTGGGAGTACAGGTTTTTCATGGAATCTGTACCTTAATATGGAAGTCTGGTAAATGGCATAATGACTGGACCGAATCAGTGTTCATCACACTTTTTAAAAAGGGATCGCCTACATGATGCAACGATTACAGGACAATTTCTCTGATAAGCAACTCTAGTAAACTAATGATGCAGGTAATCAACGACTGGCTAAAATCATTTATACTACTAGATATATCATGAACAGACAGGTTTCATTCCAGGGAAAGGCACAAGCTGAAACATTCTTAATGTACCACTGATCATAGAAAAGACGTATGAATTGAACATCAAGGCTTATTGCTTATGCTTCGTAGATTACACCAAAGCGTTTGATTGTGTAAAATGGCACAAGCTATGACCAACACTTAAGAGTATGAGAGTTCCCTTACACCTTATCCACCTTGTGAAATCCTCGTATTAAAATAGTAATGCTGGAGTAAAAGTCGATTATAGTCTATCAGACTCATTCAAAATGGAAGCTGGTGCCAGACAGGGATGACTACTCGATCTTCCCAATTGGTCACCTCTCCTACTACTATCCGAGATCGGTATCGGTAATTGCGATAATCCCTTGTCGCCAAGCCGAATCAACCAGATATCGAACTTATACATTTTATAAGAAGTGTTAGGTGCATGTAGTCCGCTTGATTCCTGCTAAAGCGTTGCTTGCTAGAACACCCGTTGCACCATATTCGTATAAAGTTCATCTTCTAATTTTATATATATATATATATATATATATATATATATATATATATATATATATATATATATATATATACATATATTATAAAAAACTTAATAAAATACGTCTTGGCGCATTATTGGAAAACGAGACATGGGAGGGTGTCTTGAATGTAATGGATTCTAATACATCTGGAAATCAATTTATTAATATCTTAAATAAACATATTTCTCTTTCTACAGAAGTAAAATATATAAAATGTAAACACAGACGTAAAAAACCTTGGATTACTCTGGGTTTGATAACATCTGTAAGAAGGAGAGATAAACTCAAAAAACTCAGCGTAATGCAGCCAAATAATTTAGAATCCAAAAAAAAATTACGTAGAATATAGAAAAATGTTAACTAAATTACTGGGTAAGGCTAAAGCTATGTATTTTAAGAACCTTTTTGATAAAAATTTTAAGGATGCCAAAGAAACATGGAAAACTATAAAACAGGCCACCAGTGGGGTTGCTATTGCCCTGACTATAGCGAATGTTGTTCGCGGGGATGGTACGGTGGTTTTCCGGTGAGCGGGAAATATCAGAAGAATTTAATGAGTATTTTAGTGTGGTTGGGGAAACCCTTGCTGCGGAAATAATAAAACCCATAAATAATAATGGGGATAACATTAACACTAATTGTAATAAAAGTAATAAAAGTATTTTTCTACACCCAATAACAGAGCAGGAGGTGGAAACAGTCATTCAATCTTTAAAAAATAGTGAGTCAAACATTGGTAACGGAATTTCGAATAATGTCTTAAAAAGTTTTAGTAATTATTTAACTCAACCATTGCAGCATTTAATTAACAGGATTTTTGCAACGGGAATATTCCCTGACACACTGAAGAACTCTATTGTAATCCCGCTTCACAAAGCGGGATCTACGGACCAGCCTCGGAACTACAGGCCCATTGCTCTCATTAATAATGTTTCAAAGGTTGTGGAGGGGTGCATTAGAATGAGGCTGGTTAGCTTCTTGACAGTGAATAACCTTTTGGCGGCCAATCAGTATGGCTTTAGGCGGGGTTTTAGTACTGAGGATGCTCTCATTAGGGTGACAGATCGCATTGTCAATAGCTTTAATACGCGAAAAAAATGTCTAACAATATTTTTTAGACTTGGCAAAGGCTTTTGACACTGTGTCGCACCATATCTTGCTGGATCGTCTAGAGGAAAAAGGAATCAGAGGTTTACCGAAACAACTTTTTCAGTCTTACTTGGAAAACCGTTCACAGCAAGTTAAGATTGGCGAAACACTCGGTGGACCCCGGCCAGTGAGGTGTGGTGTGCCACAGGGTACGGTGCTTGGGCCAATACTTTTTACTATTTATATAGATCGAATATTTTCAGTCTTACGTGGAGACAGTGTGATCTGTTACGCTGATGACACAGCTATTACCATATCACGAGATACCTGCAAGGAAGTCACTGTTGAGGCCGAGAAAATTATGAGTACTGCCAAAATTTGGTTTGACAAGAGCTTATTATCATTAAATATCGAGAAGTCTCATTTTATTTGCTATTCTATGACCAGGGCGGGGATGGCTGATGTGGAGGCCATCAAAGTGCATGATAATGATTGTAAGAATTATAGTAACTGTGATTGCCAACTAAAAATAACTTCTGTGGAAAAAGTGAAGTATCTTGGTGTTTATTTTGACAGACATTTGAAGTGGGACTTTCACATAGATTATGTTTGTAATAAAATTAGAAAGTTAATGTATAAGTTCAGCATATTAAGGCAAAGCTTAGCGCAGAAATCTATCATAAATATCTATAAGGCTCTCGTGGAATCCACTATCAATTATGGGGTGTGTATTTGGGGGGCTGCCTATGATACCATCTTAAATACTCTTGAGCTAACTCAAAAGAAAGTTCTTAAAATAGCCTTATTCAAGAAGCAAAAGTTCTAAGTGTTTCTAGGCTATATATAAAATCCGTGATACGGTTGTTTTGTAATAACAAAATCGCGAAGAATATCGTTGGATACTCAATAAACAGAAGATATAAGGAAAAACTTTCCATAAGTACAGCTAGGATAACATTTACTTCAGTACAAAAAAACTTGCTTTTTACAGCCCCTAGAATATATAACGCCATGCCACGAGCCTTTAAAAATGAACCATTTTCAAGAATAAAGAGACATGTCACTACATGGTTACTTCAGATAAAGGAAAATTTGTTCTTGACTTTAGTATAGTTGAATTGATTTGTAATCTAACTTGTTTGTAATTTGTTTCATATGTTGCTGTATATGTAAATTATAAATTTTAAATTTCTTCAATAGGTGCACGCACAAATTCTCGGAATTAATTGTGCACCTAGGTTCATTGTAATTTGATTTCTGTCAAAAATAAAGCATATTATTATTATTATATATATATATATATATATATATATATATATATATATATATATATATATATATATATATATATATATATGTATATATATTTATATCATCGTCTTCAAGAACTCTTTTGTATGGAAAATCGCATCCCTTTGGAATGACTTTAGTATAGTTGAATTGATTTGTAATCTAACTTATTTGTAATTTGTTTCATATGTTGCTGTGTTTGTAAATTATAAATTTCTTCAATAGGTGCACGCACAAATTCTCGGAATTAATTGTGCACCTAGGTTCATTGTAATTTGATTTCTTTCAAAAATAAAGCATATTATTATTATTATCATATATATATATATATATATATATATATATATATATATATATATATATATATATATATATATATATATATATATATATATATATATATATATATATTTATATCATCGTCTTCAAGAACTCTTTTGTATGGAAAACCGCATCCCTTTGGAATGATCTACTCAGGACTCTATTCCTCTGAGTACAACCTGCAGTTGTTTCGCAGGAAATTTATCTCTTTACTGTAACGCATACTTATCAAAGATAGAGCAGAAATATGTATTTATTGTTTTTAACTGCATATTTTGCAATTTTATCACAATAGTTTTGATATAATTATACATTTCTTTTAAGCCAGGCCAAATACTGGAGGCTAATGATAAACTGATGCCTGATCTGGATGCCCTTTTGAAGGCCTCGAGTGCACACTGCTTGGAAATAAATCCAACTAAATCACGGAATCTGTTATTTGGACGGACTCAGTCTCGGATTCGGCACCAGAATCTACTACAAATTAGCTTGAATAATGTAGTGCTAAGTGCATCTACTGATGCCAAAAACTTGGGCCTAGTAATGGACTCCGATCTGAGATTCACGGGACATATAAATTTGTCTATTAAAAAAGCATTCGCTAATTAATTTTCAATCAACGCGCTCTTCTTACCGAGAATCTTAGAAAGATGTTGTGTGACTCCATTGTTCTATCGCACTTTAACTACTGTGATGTGGTGGACGGGCCGTGCCTTTTAGACTGTGACGCTAAGAGGATCCAACTTATGCAAAATTCGTGTGTGCGTTTTATTGGCGGTATTCGAGGCCGTGAGAGAGGTGTTAGTGCAAAATTGCGTGACATAAAGTGGTTCAGAATGAATGAAAGACGGGTGCTACACAGTTTGGTACTATACAATAGCATTATTTGTAATAAGTGTCCTGGCTATTTATATAGCAATGGATACGATGCACATAACCTGGATCTAAGGCATAAATTCACCTTGACTCCGCCCATGCATTTGACTTCATTGTATGAGCGTTCTTTCAGTTACCAAATAGCTAAATTGTACAATAAAGTGCCTGTTGATCTGAGGGATGCGTCGGGTCACAGGTTTAAAAGTGCAGTAAAAACCATTGTTCATAGCTTATGCTGACTCACCTCAATCGACCTCTCTGATCTTACATATATAGCAGTAGCCATACCTTTAGTCACCCACAGTATTAATATTAACTTCTATCATAGTGGAACATTGTGAATTGTTTTTGGGGGGTGGTGGTTTAATTGATTACTATATTTTGTATTTTATATGCAATCGACCTCTCTAATGTTACATATATAGCAGGAGCCATACCCTTAGCCACCCACATTATTAATATTAACTTCTATCATGATAGTATATTGCGTACTGATTATTATATTTCGTATTTTATATGCAATACTAGTTTCTAAATGTTGCTGTATACAATATGTATTCGCATTTCATGGTTGAGACAGGAAGTGTAACTTCAACTCCGCCAATTGGAATCCTACCATTTAATTACAATAAAAACATTTTATTATTATTACAAAAAGTTCTTCTTTCTCACATTTGATCAATGTGGTTCTATGTTTGGCTGACGGGCCAAAACCCAGTCAGCACAAACGCTATTACCATTCCGTATTAAGGAATGACCTGACAATGTTACATGTTTTCAAAATCACTGACTTCTGAATGTTTCTGTGTATGTCTGTGTTGAGTCCTAATTGCACTAAAATTGGTGTAAGGCCTGTGGCTGATATAATGAGGGGGACAATGATGACTTTTTCTTGTCTCCATACCCTTTTTATTTCCGTTGCAAGGTCTGTGTATTTGGAAATTTTTTCTGTGTATTTCGTTTGGATGTTTGTGTCATTGGGGACAGCTATGTCAATTAGATAGGTGACTTTTCCTTTTTTACACTGAAAAGTAATATCGGGTCTATTAGCGGAGACTGTTTTATCTGTATGGATACCGATGTCCCAGTAGAGCTTGTAATCTTCATTTTCAAGTATGGATGTTGGCGTGTATTTGTAGTAGGGATCTGTGTTTTCTATGAGTTTGTATGTTGTGGCTAGTGCTTGGTGAACTACTTTGGCAGCTGAATCATGCCTGGCTGTGTACTCTGTTCCGGCCAATATTTTACATCCGCTCGTTATGTGTTCGATCGTTTCTTTCTGCTGGTGGCATTTCCTACATCTGTCCTCTGCAATAGTCGGGTCTTTGATGATATGCTTTTGGTAGTTTCTGGTTAATATGACTTTATCCTGGATGGCAAGTAAGAAGCCTTCAGTCTCAGGGAATAGCTGCCCATCCTGTAACCAGGTGTATGATTGTTTTTTATTTACGTGGTCTTGTTCTATGTGGTATCTGTGTTTTCCGTGGAGTGTTTTCTCTGACCACGTTTTCATCTTTTTCTGTTGTAATTGGCTGTGACTGTGTGTGTCTGCTGAGTGGTCTGCCCGGGCTAAGTCGAGAGGTGTGTAGTTTTTGTCTGCTTTCACTGTCGCTGTGTGGAGGCTGGTTTGCTTGCTGTGAAAGAATTTCCTAAGTGTTTGTATTTGTTTTGTATGTAATGATCTGATGTCTATAATTCCTCTTCCTCCTGCCTTCCTCTCGATGGTAAGTCTTTCTTTGCATGCGTTGGGGTGTAATTTCCTGTATTTGGTGAATTGAGATCGTATAAGGATGTGAATATTTTCTATGTCTGTTTGTGACCATTTGATGATACCAAATGAATATGTGAGTATAGGTATAGCGAACGAACGTGTTGATGGCTTTAGTGAGATTCTTAGAGTTGAGTTTTGTTTGCAAAAGTTTCGTCAGTCTGTTTTTGAATTCGGTTCTGAGCTCTGTTTTGATGTGAGTGTGGTTGAGTTTGGTGCTTTGTTGGAAGCCTAGATATTTGTATGTTTCTTTGTCGAACATGTTATCGAGTGTTTCATTGTTGATGGTTTCTGTCTCATGGTGGCACTTCCATTGGCGTTTGTTGATGTGGAGCACTTTGCATTTACTTATACCAAATTCCATATTGACATCTAAGGTGAATATTTCTGTGATTTTGAGGAGTTCTTTCAGCTGTGTTTGTGTGGCAGCGTAGAGTTTTATGTCGTCCATATATAGGAGGTGGTTTATTTTATGTTGATTCACTTTTTGGTGTCTGATATTGAAGCCATGCTCTGTTCTGTTTAGTATATTTGAGAGTGGATTCAGACAGAGGCAAAACCATAGAGCACTGAGCGAGTCTCCCTGAAATATACCCCGTCTGATGTACAGCTCTTCTGTTTGGATCCGTTCGGTTTGTGTTTCTAGGCGTATTTTGGTTTTCCATGTTTTCATAATTTGTGCGAGAAACTGCCTGAGGTGTTGGTTGATTTTATAGATTTCTAGGGCCCTGATTAACCAGCTGTGGGGTATGGAGTCGAAGGCTTTTTTATAGTCTATGTAACCGATGTGAAGGTTTCTGTGTTCTTTTCTGGTTTGTCCCATAATCACGCTATCTATAATCAGCTGCTCTTTGCATCCTCGACTATTTTTCCTGCATCCCTTCTGCTCTGCTTATTATTATTATTATTACAAAAAGTTCTTCTTTCTCACATTTGATCAATGTGGTTCCATGTTTGGCTGACGGGCCAAAACCAAGTCAGCACAAACTCTATTACTATTCCGTATTAAGGAATGACCTGACAATGTTACATGTTTTCAAAATCACTGACTTCTGAATGTTTCTGTGTATGTCTGTGTTGAGTCCCAATTGCACTAAATGTGGTGTGAATGTTATTGGTGTAAGGCCTGTGGCTGATATAATGAGGGGGACAATGATGACTTTTTCCTGTCTCCATAGCCTTTTTATTTCCGTTGCAAGGTCTGTGTATTTGGAAATTTTTTCTGTGTATTTCGCTTGGATGTTTGTGTCGTTGGGGACAGCTATGTCAATCAGATAGGTGACTTTTCCTTTTTTGCACTGAAAAGTAATATCGGGTCTATTGGCGGAGACTGTTTTATCTGTATGGATACCGATATCCCAGTAGAGCTTGTAATCTTCATTTTCAAGTATGGATGTTGGGGTGTATTTGTAGTAGGGATCTGTGTTTTCTATGAGTCTGTATGTTGTGGCTAGTGCTTGGTGAACCACTTTGGCAGCTGAATCATGCCTGGCTGTGTACTCCGTTCCGGCCAATATTTTACATCCGCTCGTTATGTGTTCGATCGTTTCTTTCTGCTGGTGACATTTCCTACATCTGTCCTCTGCAATAGTCGGGTCTTTGATGATATACTTTTGGTAGTTTCTGGTTAATATGACTTTATCCTGGATGGCAAGTAAGAAGCCTTCAGTCTCAGGGAATAGCTGCCCATCCCGTAACCAGGTGTATGATTGTTTTTTATTTACGTGGTCTTGTTCTATGTGGTGTCTGTGTTTTCCGTGGAGTGTTTTCTCTGACCACGTTTTCATCTTTTCCTGTTGTAATTGGGTGTGACTGTGGGTATCTGCTGAGTGGTCTGCCCGGGCTAAGTCGAGAGGTGTGTAGTTTTTGTCTGCTTTCACTGTCGCTGTGTGGAGGCTGGTTTGCTTGCTGTGAAAGAATTTCCTAAGTGTTTGTATTTGTTTTGTGTGTAATGATCTGATATCTATAATTCCTCTTCCTCCTGCCTTCCTCTCGATGGTAAGTCTTTCTTTGCATGCGTTGGGGTGTAATTTCCTGTATTTGGTGAATTGAGATCGTATAAGGATGTGAATATTTTCTATGTCTGTTTGTGACCATTTGATGATACCAAATGAATATGTGAGTATAGGTATAGCGAACGTGTTGATGGCTTTAGTGAGATTCTTAGAGTTGAGTTTTGTTTGCAAAAGTTTCGTCAGTCTGTTTTTGAATTCGGTTCTGAGCTCTGTTTTGATGTGAGTGTGGTTGAGTTTGGTGCTTTGTTGGAAGCCTAGATATTTGTATGTTTCTTTATCGAACATGTTATCGAGCGTTTCATTGTTGATGGTTTCTGTCTCATGGTGGCCCTTCCATTGGCCTTTGTTGATGTGGAGCACTTTGCATTTACTTATACCAAATTCCATATTGACATCTAAGGTGAATATTTCTGTGATTTTGAGGAGTTCTTTCAGCTGTGTTTGTGTGGCAGCGTAGAGTTTTATGTCGTCCATATATAGGAGGTGGTTTATTTTATGTTGATTCACTTTTTGGTGTCTGATATTGAAGCCATGCTCTGTTCTGCTTAGTATATTTGAGAGTGGATTGAGACAGAGGCAAAACCATAGAGCACTGAGCGAGTCTCCCTGAAATATACCCCGTCTGATGTACAGCTCTTCTGTTTGGATCCGTTCGGTTTGTGTTTCTAGGCGTATTTTGGTTTTCCATGTTTTCATAATTTGCGCGAGAAACTGCCTGAGGTGTTGGTTGATTTTATAGATTTCTAGGGCCCTAATTAACCAGCTGTGGGGTATGGAGTCGAAGGCTTTTTTATAGTCTATGTAACCGATGTGAAGGTTTCTGTGTTCTTTTCTGGTTTGTCCCATAATCACGCTATCTATAATCAGCTGCTCTTTGCATCCTCGACTATTTTTCCTGCATCCCTTCTGCTCTTCTGTGAGGATATTGTTGTCTGTTAGGTGTTGTTCTATTTTCTTCGAAATTGTGGCTGTGATGATCTTGTATAGGGTTGGAAGACAGGTGATAGGTCGGTAGTTTGACGGGTTTGTGGTGTCTGAGCTTTTGGGTTTAACGTATGTTATTCCTTGTGTGAGGAAAGTGGGAAATGTGTGTGGTTGTAGAATGGCTTTGTTGATTTGGTGTGTGAGTGCTTCGTGTGTGGTGGTAAACTGTTTGTACCAGAAGTTTTGTATATTGTCTATTCCAGGACATTTCCAGTTGTGTGTGTGTTTGATAGTTTCTGTAATTTCTTGTGTATTAAATGTGGTATCTTCTTGTTCTGTCACATGTTTATGTTTGTCTTCTTCGGCTTTGATCCAGGGGGTGTTATTATTGTGTAGTTTGGGTTCTGACCAGATACTTTTCCAATAATCTGTGAGTTCTTGTTTGTTTGGTGGTTCAGTCACTGCTATCTGTTTGTTGTACATAGTTTTCCGGTAGAACTGTTTTTTCGCTTCTTCGGAAGAGGTTGTTGGTGTCTTTCCTCTCATTTGATTCTTTGTATCTACGGAGTCTTGCGGCATATACAGATAGTTTTTGTTTCAAAGTATCGAGGATTTCTGGCAGTGTTTCTGTTGGGAGACTTAGATTTGATCTTGTTTGCCCCCTGTGTGACACGTTTGGACTCGTTCCCGCTTATAAACTGGGTAAGATGTCCTAGATCTCTCCTGATGTTGTTGATTTTGTTTTCTATTCTTATTTGTTATTATTATTATTATTTATTACAAAAAGTTCTTCTTTCTCACATTTGATCAATGTGGTTCCATGTTTGGCTGACGGGCCAAAACCAAGTCAGCACAAACGCTATTACCATTCCGTATTAAGGAATGACCTGACAATGTTACATGTTTTCAAAATCACTGACTTCTGAATGTTTCTGTGTATGTCCGTGTTGAGTCCCAATTGCACTAAATGTGGTGTGAATGTTATTGGTGTAAGGCCTGTGGCTGATATAATGAGGGGGACAATGATGACTTTTTCCTGTCTCCATAACCTTTTTATTTCCGTTGCAAGGTCTGTGTATTTGGAAATTTTTTCTGTGTATTTCGCTTGGATGTTTGTGTCGTTGGGGACAGCTATGTCAATCAGATAGGTGACTTTTCCTTTTTTGCACTGAAAAGTAATATCGGGTCTATTGGCGGAGACTGTTTTATCTGTATGGATACCGATATCCCAGTAGAGCTTGTAATCTTCATTTTCAAGTATGGATGTTGGCGTGTATTTGTAGTAGGGATCTGTGTTTTCTATGAGTCTGTATGTTGTGGCTAGTGCTTGGTGAACCACTTTGGCAGCTGAATCATGCCTGGCTGTGTACTCCGTTCCGGCCAATATTTTACATCCGCT
The DNA here is from genome assembly GCA_019049505.1 of Pachyrhynchus sulphureomaculatus. Lineage (NCBI taxonomy): Eukaryota > Metazoa > Arthropoda > Insecta > Coleoptera > Curculionidae > Pachyrhynchus > Pachyrhynchus sulphureomaculatus. The sequence goes on along the minus strand of CM032449.1, from coordinate 150,615,839 downwards.
CGTTATGTGTTCGATCGTTTCTTTCTGCTGGTGGCATTTCCTACATCTGTCCTCTGCAATAGTCGGGTCTTTGATGATATGCTTTTGGTAGTTTCTGGTTAATATGACTTTATCCTGGATGGCAAGTAAGAAGCCTTCAGTCTCAGGGAATAGCTGCCCATCCCGTAACCAGGTGTATGATTGTTTTTTATTTACGTGGTCTTGTTCTATGTGGTATCTGTGTTTTTCCGTGGAGTGTTTTCTCTGACCACGTTTTCATCTTTTCCTGTTGTAATTGGGTGTGACTGTGTGTGTCTGCTGAGTGGTCTGCCCGGGCTAAGTCGAGAGGTGTGTAGTTTTTGTCTGCTTTCACTGTCGCTGTGTGGAGGCTGGTTTGCTTGCTGTGAAAGAATTTCCTAAGTGTTTGTATTTGTTTTGTATGTAATGATCTGATGTCTATAATTCCTCTTCCTCCTGCCTTCCTCTCGATGGTAAGTCTTTCTTTGCATGCGTTGGGGTGTAATTTCCTGTATTTGGTGAATTGAGATCGTATAAGGATGTGAATATTTTCTATGTCTGTTTGTGACCATTTGATGATACCAAATGAATATGTGAGTATAGGTATAGCGAACGTGTTGATGGCTTTAGTGAGATTCTTAGAGTTGAGTTTTGTTTGCAAAAGTTTCGTCAGTCTGTTTTTGAATTCGGTTCTGAGCTCTGTTTTGATGTAAGTGTGGTTGAGTTTGGTGCTTTGTTGGAAGCCTAGATATTTGTATGTTTCTTTATCGAACATGTTATCGAGCGTTTCATTGTTGATGGTTTCTGTCTCATGGTGGTGCTTCCATTGGCCTTTGTTGATGTGGAGCACTTTGCATTTACTTATACCAAATTCCATATTGACATCTAAGGTCTATTATTATTATTATTATTATTATTATTATATAATAAATATTTGCAGGTTTCCGAACACTTAAATACTTTTTTTTTGGTAATAATAAGTACTAAAGACCTGTTATTAAGTTTAAAAGTTTCCAAAAATAAATTTCTAATGTATACATTTTTGTTATTGATGCAAATGCATCGAGCTGAAAATTAAAACTAGTGAACATCAAAACGCTGTGCAAATTTGTGCTAATGTAAAAATAACGAATAATTTTAGCGTGTATTGTTACGAGTATGTTTTGCAACGACAAAAATTTTCATATATGCATATATAACATCCATTAGTACACACAATTCCAAAGACCGCATCGTTTCTTTAAAATTAAAAATTTTAAATAAAAATGTCGTACAGTAAAAATGCTGCCGTGTACAATACCTTACAGTATTCACAAATGTGAAAAAAAACATTTTCATATTTTCGCGTATACTATACGCAAAGGAGGATGAAAGGCTAAACTAATGACAGTTGAAATGAATTATCTTCAAAGAAGTGTTAATCTATCAAAATTAAAAATAATGCGAAATGAAGAAATTAAAAATATCTAGTAAATTTTCAAGGTCTTCGTTCTGCAGAAACGAGCAATATTAATTACAATTAATACAATTAAGATGATTTAAGGAGTTGGGTCAGCTGTTAAGGATATCTGATTCAGGAGGACCAGAAAAAATATTTAAATAGACACCACCAGACAAATGTAAAAGAAGACGACGCCTACCAGTCCTGGAATGACAGTATTCATAAAGGACTGACGAAAAGAAATCTAAACAATAAAACCTCTTATGACTGTGAGAGAAGGGGCTTGGCTATATATCTTGTACAATAAATTATGGTATTGTACGAATATATTTAGTAATAAATAAAGTTATATTATTAAACAATATATATATATATATATATATATATATATATATATATATATATATATATATATATATATATATATATATATATATATATATATACGAGGCTGGTTTGAAAAGTCCGTGCAAAAATAAAAACTACTTATGTGTTTGGGGTAAACCTTTTTTATTTTTCGACATAGTCTCCTTTTAGGCTTATACACTTCGTCCAACGATGTTCTAGTTTGTTGATCCCTTCCGAATAATAGGATTTGTCTAAGTCTGCAAAATATCCATTAGTGTCTGCAAACACCTCCTCGTTTGAATAAAATCTTTGTCCCGCCAGCCATTTCTTCAAATTGGGGAACAAATAGTAGTCCGAGGGAGCCAAGTCTGGAGAATAGGGGGGATGTGAAACGAGTTGGAATCCTATTTCCATTAATTTTGCGACCACAACTGCTGAGGTGTGTGTTGGTGCGTTGTCGTGATGGAAAAGGACTTTCTTGTGGGCCAATTGCAGGCGTTTTTCTTGCAGCTTGGTTTTCAAACGGTCCAATAACGATGAATAATATTCACCTGTAATAGTTTTACCCTTTTCCAGATAGTCGATGAGGATTATCCCTTGCGAATCCCAAAAGACAGTCGCCATAACCTTTCCGGCCGAAGGAACGGTCTTCGCCTTTTTTGGTGCAGATTCCCCCTTGGTAACCCATTGTTTAGATTGTTGTTTGGTCTCAGGAGTATAGTAATGTATCCATGTTTCATCCACAGTGACGAAACGACGCTTAAAGTCCTCCGGATTCTTCTGGAACAGCTGCAAACCATCCTTGCAACACTTCACACGATTCCGTTTTTGGTCAAGCGTGAGCAATCGCGGCACCCATCTTGCGGATAGCTTTCTCATGTCCAAATGTTTATGCAAAATATTATGTACCCGTTCAGTCCAGATGCCCACAGCACTAGCAATCTCACGCACCTTAACTCTTCTGTCATCCATCACCATATCATGGATTTGATCAATGATTTCTGGAGTCGTAACCTCCACAGGCCGTCCAGAACGTTCAGCGTCACTTGTGCCCATATGGCCAGTCCGAAAATTTTGAAACCACTTATAAACTGTTTTAATCGAAGGTGCAGAGTCACCTCGTATATACAGTCGACACTCTATATAGTGAAAGACCAAAATGTTGACCGAAATTTCACTATAGAAAGTTTTTCACTATGTAAAGAAAAAATCCGTATATATTGCTATGTACGTATTTTATAAGGTATAAGCAACAAAAAAAATTGCAAAATTGAATTATTAGAAAAGATTTTATTAAACATTTGAAAGTTTAAATAGTACATAGCATGTACAGGGCTAAATACATACATAATGTCCGTACGTTATATCTTTACCCGTGCGTCATAGTTTTCAGGCCATATAACAGACGACTATTATATTATTTGTCTCTTTTCACCAATAAATCGTAGGTATTGGTAAAAAGAGACAAAAAATATAATAGTTGTCTGGGATATTGCCTGAAAACTATGATGCACGTGTAAAGATATAACGTACCGACTTTATGTATGTATGTACTACATAATAATAAACAGAATAATACAAAATCTGTTAATACATATGTACATACTACGTACATACGTACTAGGAAAAATAATCAGTTATTTTCTTTTGAGCATTACTTTTGAAAAATAATTGTTGCTCAACAAAATTCTCGCATTTATTCAAATGCATAAAGATTTGATCAGGTACACTTTCCTGGCCCCTGAGAATAGTTCGCACAATGTCAAATGCATTTCTTATTTCATTTTCACTAAATTTAGCAGGACATTCCCCGGTTTCAGTTTCTTCTTCATGATCTTCTATACTTTTTATATCGTCAATTATGTCTTGGTCAGTTGGGAGATCTGTCGTGCCAACATCATTGTCGATTTCTAAGAAATCTTCAAGTAAAAAATCTGCGTCGACGGTAGCAGTTTTTTGTAGAATACCCCATTGCCTTTTTAAGGTAGCGAGATCCATTTCGTCTTCTTCTTCCCATTCGTCAATTTTTCAGTAAAACCTGCTTTAGAAAAGCAGTTTTTGATAGTTTTCTGAGAAACATTTTCACTTCATACTTTAGCGACTTTGGTTATACACTCTTTAAGGGTAATCAATTTTTGGACTGGAAGGTTGTTATCAATCGCATTAAACAATTTTGTGAACAATTCTGTTTCGGTAATGATCTTTTATGTTTTTTATAATACCCTGGTCCATAGGTTGCAATTTGGAGGTCATGTTTGGTGGAAAAAAGATCAATTCAATATTCCTTAATTTTTTACTTACAGTAACTGGATGTGCAGGACAATTGTCTATAAACATCACAATCTTTCGCTTTTGGCTTTTCATTTTCGTGTCTAGTTCTTTGATCCATCTTTCGAAAAATCTCAGAAGTCATCCATGCCTTTTTATTATTGGCGTAATCTAACTCCAGAGATTTAACTCCTTTTAAACAACGGGGATTTTTGCTTTTACCTATGAGCAGTAATTTCAGTTTTTCTGAGCCATCCATGTTTGCTCCAACCATAAGTGTCACTCTTTCTTTACTTGTTTTAACACCAAAACATTCACTTCACTTTTAAAAGCAAAAGTTTTATTTGGCAAACATTTAAAAAACAAACCGGTTTCATCACAGTTGAAAACGTTTTTTGGCTCGTACTTTTTCAATGTACTTTTTAAAACAGTTTCAATCCAAATGTCACAGTCCTCCTGACTAACGCTTGCACTCTCGCCAGACACCGTCTTGAAAACAATTGAATTGCGAGTCTTCCAGGCACTCAACCACCCTTCACTAGCTTGAAAATTAACGCAATTAAATTCTTTAGCAAATTGTAGAGCCTTTTGCTTTATTAAATTTCCCGATATTGGTACGTTTTGATGCGTACGGGCCACTTGAAACCATCGTAAAACTGCTTCATTTACATCCTCGTAAGTACTCACCCGTACTCGTTTTCGACTGCTTGGAACACTAGGTTTCTTGATGATACTGTCGCGACTTTTTATTATCAGAGAGACGCAACTTGGAGAAACACCAAATTTTGCAGCAACATCAATTTTTTTGCAGCCTTTATCAACTTCCTCCAAAACTTTAATTTTCTCAGCTAAACTTAAACACACTCGCTTAGACATCTTACTTGATTCTTAAACAAAAAGAAACTGAACCTGAATTTGCGAATTACTAGGCCTCGACTATAAAATGGGTTTTTCCCTGGGTTTCTATAAAATGGGTTATTCCCCGGGTTTCTCACAGAAATCTACCTGATTTATTGCCAACCATTAGGCGTTATAAACCTTTTCAAAAGAATGCGTCATAAAAATAGAATTCGTGCTAATGTTAGATAAAAATGGGAAACCCGAAATGGCCAAGATCTCAATAAATGCATAAAAATTTATACATAAAATTCCGGTAAAAATTTTATTATATAGAGTGTTACTATTTTGCAGATTCACTATATGCAGGGCTTTTTGAAATGAAATTTCATTAAAATATTCTAGGTCTTGTAAATTACAAAACTCCATATAGGAGCGTGGAACAATGTCAAAAGTTCTTAAACTAAGAAATATTGCATTCTGTTAAATATTCTAGTTACACACATAAAAATAGCCGTGATTCATCAGCAAAGAACTCCTCCAAACTATAAAACGCCTTACGGACTAAATAATTCTTAATTACTAGTTTCAGTTTCAGTTCTTAAAATTCTAACATGATTAGGAAAACTATTGTACAGTCTTAGAATACAAAAATGTACATTCTTTTGTATATAGGAATATTTACTTTTATTTGGTTTTAAATCATTTTTTAATCTAGTGTTATGTTCATGAACTCTTAGTCCTTCTTGAAATAGGTCTTTATTACTAAGAGCAAATAACACTGCTTCATAATATATACAAACTTATTACAGTAAAAATCCGTTTTGAAATGAATATAACTATCTCTTGCCTTCATTCTGTATAATTCTTAGACACCTCTTCTGCAAAACTAAAATTTTGTTTTTTTCACAGGAATTTCCCAAAAGATGATTCCATATCTCATATGAGAATGAATGTAGGAGTAATAAAAAAGACCGTGCTGCGTCTTCACTAACATAATCTAAAATGACTCTTAGCGCATAACAATACTTAGCCATATTATTGGCCAAAGTATTGACATGACACTTCCAGTCAAGTTTCCTGTCCACAATCACTCTAAGAAATAAAATCTCATCTCCCGAAATATATATATATATATATATATATATATATATATATATATATATATATATATATATATATATATATATATGGGTGTCCCAAAAACCAACGTATTCCATTCGAGGGCTGATAGGCCAGCTCATAACTCACCAGAATATGTAAGTATGACCTTACGGAAAAATCGTTAGATTTCGAGATATTGACACTTTTATCAATTTCGTGAAAATCTACACTTTAGATCAGTTTATCAAGTTTCATCTACAAATTTCCATATTCTAAGACTCCAATTTTTGTTACGTATTAATCCTGTTGTTGATCACAGTTCAAAATAAAACTAATTGTGCTAACCGTGTGGAAAAAAAACGTTTTTGCAATTATCAAGGGTAAAAACATTTTAATTAGCTAACTTCGATTTTTTTTTCCGCAGCCTTAGCACGAGTCGTTTTATTTTGAACTCTGATCAACAGCAAGATTATTCAGGATTACGTAACAAGAATTAGGATCTTAGAATACGGAATTTGTAGTTGTGGCACTCGAAAAACTGATCTAAGGTGTAGAGTTTCACGAAATTCATAAAAGTGTCAATATCTCGAAATCTTAACGATTTTTCGCTGTCATCATATTTACATATTCTGGTAAGTTATGAGCTGGCCTATCAGCTCTTGAAGGGAATACGTTCGTTTTTGGGACACCCGTAATAACATCTAAAACTTAAGGAAATCTCAAACGTTTAATTAAAAATTATTGCTACCGCTGTCTGACAGGTATTTTATTACCTGAAATTGTCAAAATAAGTAACGAAGTGTTTCTTCTCTAAAATTAAATATTTCGCAGTAAGTAGATTTGATGCACACAACATAAAATATATCATTCCTTTTCTTTAACTAAATAAATTAGTAAAAACTTGTAATTAAATTTGTCTGTTAATATCAATAAAACACTTTTTGAAATTACTAATTTGCAGTATGTCACGAAAAACCTTCTTTTTAGTGTTCCGTACACTTATAAGATCACTTCGGTGTCTGTCTGTCCGTCTGTGACACCCGATTTTCTTCGAAACTATTTGACATAGAAAGTTGAAATTTGGAAGTGAAAAAAATTTTACCATTCATCGAGTGGATTGTCAATTGAAAGCTTGTAAAAAGACGAGTTCAAAAATATATATAATGTAATACTTGCACAATTCTCTTTGTATTATTTTTAAAAAAAAGTACGAAAACTCGCGGTCGAAAAGTACTAATCAAAAAATTTTGAAAAAATTCTGGAATATTCTCTACAGGGTGTAGATTGAAGGAAAATTATCACGAGTGCATTAACTTTAATAATTTGACTGGTATATATAAAAAAAATAAAAATTTCAAGGTCATCAGTTTTCACTAAAGATCGGAAAAAAACTTTGTTGAAAACTCATTTGGGATGTTTTTGTGAAGTCACTGATCTTTTTATATTTCTATAACAAAAATTTTTATTTTAAAAGCAATCAACGTACGGAACACTAATTGCGCAAGTCCAACTTATACTTGACCGGTTATTTTATTTTTGGAGCATGTTTATAGAGAAATCATGATTTTTTAAATTGGACAACAGTTTGATCCTTTACGCTAGAATACCCCATTAAAAATTGACTTGGTCTAGAAAAGGATGTCTCTTCCCTTATTACTTTATACAGCTAATACTTTTAAAGCATTTTTGTGGAATATTTTGGTCATAAAAGAATAATTTTATTCGCATTATTTTACTCCGTTTTATTTCATAATTTTCAACCACTCTAACAGATTTTCTCTTTTTCTTTTCAGGCAGAAATTTGGAGTGTTTTTATCGCAATTCTCAGGAAGAGCGTCCGGAATCTGCAAGCATGTACCGACGTCGGCCTTATAGAGCACGTTCTAAAAAGACTAAGATATGCGGACGCCGTAGTTGCAGGTAATGTCATAAAACTTGCCGGGAATGACGGCTTTAAAGATTTTACCGCATTTTTTTTGCCGGATTATTTTTGAACGAGAAATTTCAACTGGGATTTTTATGACAATGATTTTTGAAAACATAGTTTTTCTTGTTTTTATACTTTTACTACTTTTATTTTGCTTCCCTTGTTAAAGAAAGTATATCCGTTATTTATGTATATACACAGTAGAACCCCGATTAACCGAGTCGCGATTATCCGAGCTCCGGATTAACCTAGCCAATCTAAGAACCTGATTATCCGAGGTACGCGCGTCTATGCTGCGTATTAACCGAGCTTCTAAAATATGTATGTATATATTTCCATTTAAAATCGTCGGGGCCTTCGGGGAAACCCCCTGGCCGGTATGAGGGGTTCCCCTATTTATGTTTTTGGACTCTTTCAGCTTGTAAATTTGCGAGAATGGAATACGTTATAGCATTTACTACGGAGAAGTACGAGTATACTCACATAAGTTATTTGGTTGGAGTTCTGGTAGTTAAGTGTTATTAATACGAACTACTTTGTTTGAATTTTTGTTTGTCGTATTATAATGGAGCAAAAAAGCGTAAAAGAATCATCGTTCCTATTGAAGAAAAATTAAAGCCATCAGAAGAACTGAAGCAAAAGAGACAATTAAAGTTGTTGCACGAGATTATGGAGTAGGTGAGATAACAGTTGGAGATTGGAAAAGAAACCGCACAAAAATAGAAGAGTGGTGTATAAATCAAGCCTCCTCGCCCTCAGGAAGAAAATCAATGAAAACCGGCGACTATGAAAAGGTTAACGAAGCTTTATTCATGTGGTTTAACCAACAGAGATCAGGTGTGCCTCGGTCAGGTCCAATTTTACAACAGAAAGCAATAATCATTAGTAGGCAATTCCCAGAGATAGATCAGTTTACCGCCAGTTCTGGATGGCTTGACCGCTGGAAAAAACGGTACTGTGTACGATAACTGACTGTATGTGGTGAAAAACTTTCTGCTCATGTGTCATCAATTAAGAAGTTTAAGCAGAACTTTAAAGAGCAAATGGAAGATTATGGATACACATGTGATCAAATTTATAACTGTGACGAAACTGGTCTGAATTATAAAATGCTTCCATCAAAAACATTGGCATGTCGACAGGAAAAATCAGCTCCTGGGCACAAACGAGGTAAGAAAAGATTAACTATAATGGTATGTTCCAATGTTTCTGGCAAGTACAAAATCCCACTGATGGTGATTGGCAAGTCTGCACATCCAAGAGTTTTAAAATACATCTCACCCAAAGCCCTACCAGTCTATTACAAAAGTCAGAAGAGCGCATGGATGGATGCGACTGGTTTGAAGAAGAGTTCGTGCCACCTGTGACTAAATTTTTGAACAGAAACCGTCTTCCTATTAAAGCAATTTTGTTAATGGATAATGCCTCCTCTTACCCTGGAGAAGGACTTCATGTGGGCGAAATTGTTGTAAAATTTTTTCCTCCAAATGTAACCAGCATAATCCAACCAATGGATCAAGACATCCTCGAAAAATTAAAAAAAATTATAGGCGTTTATATCTTGAACATCTGTTAGAATACACAGAAAAGGAGGATATATGTATCAATGGGATGAGAAAGGTTACACTGAAAAATGTTATTTACTGGGTAAGTCAAGCTTGGGATTCTGTGCGTACTACCACTATTCAAAAATCTTGGTCAAAAGTTATTGATTTTGAGGACTATAATGACAGTGAAGATGATACTCCATTAAATGAATTAGCTTTGAAATTGAGAAGCCATGGAGAAATGTCCTGTTCAAATTTTGACAGCGAGATAGAAGAAAAAGAAAAAAGTTTATTTGATTTTAATGCAAAAATTAAAAGGTTGCGAAAATGTGACAAGAGAAGATGTTGTTGAATGGATTACAGCAGATGATTTAGAATAAGAAATGAGTATTGAAGCAATAACGAATGCCTTTCAGGAAACCGAAAAATCTGATGACGATGACGAAGCGGCGGTGGATGAACAGCCTCTCATCAAGAAGGTTTTGCTTCTTTGGAAAAAGCTTTGAGGTATATCGAACAAAACCAGAGGCAACCGCAGCGGATTTGCTTCTTCTTAATAGATGGAGAAAACATTGCAGCGAGAAAAAGAAGATACAATATGAAACAGAAGCGCATAGATACCTGTTTCACTGTTTTATAATGTATATACCTATTTATATGTTAAAAACGTTAATACATCGGTTTAAGTATTGGTGTTTATTTTTTGAATGAATAAAAAACAAATCCGTATTATCCGAGTTTTCAGTTATCTGAGGAGGGTGCCCCCCCCACGTTACCTCGGATAACCGGGGTTCTACTGTGTGTATATATATATATATATATATATATATATATATATATATATATATATATATATATATATATATATATATATATATATATACATATATATATATATATATATATATATATATATATATATATATATATATATATATATATATATATATATATATATTTGTACTAAATTTGAAACATATACCTAGTACTCTGTCGGAGGCTGACTACAGCCCCAAGCCATCAGAATGGTCAGTAGATTGCCAATATTCACCGCAGGCAGCGCGATATCGAGGAATCACTCTCGGGCATATGGAGTTCAATGTAAAACAACTGAGAACTGAAGAAAGCCCATATTTCAGCGGTCTAACCACTGTTCTCTCATTTGTCTATCCATCCCGAGACGCGTTTCGCCGAATCACGGCTCATCAGTCGGGCTAGGATCGATAAACAAGAGAACAGAATTTCTAGTACTTGTGCCCGTACTTACGCAATATAATGATAAGATACAATGAATTGTACCAAATTTGAAAGGAATAACTAGTACATCGGAGGCTAACTGCAGCCACAAGTCGATAGAGTGGCCCTCAAATTGCCAATATTTACCGCAGGCCGTGCGATTTTTCGAAGAATCCCCCTAGGGGATATATATATATATATATATATATATATATATATATATATATATATATATATATATATATATATATATACTAGCTGTGCCCGCGGCTCCGCTCGCGTGCACTTTATCGTCACTGCTTATTCGTTATGTTTATATTATTATATAGTTCGAGGGGCCTTACAGGCTCATATTTGTCTCCACTTCTTTTAATCTCCTTTTAGCTTTTCCCAGTGCGGGATTCCCATCAATTCCGGATCTTGCTTTACTGCCTGAATCCATGTAGATCGAGGTCTACCCTTACCTCTTCTTCCAACCACTCCTCTTATTACGGCTTGCTTTGCCTGTCTTTCTTCCTTCATCCTTGCCAGGTGTCCCAACCATCTTAATCGCTGGGATTTGGCTTATAAGGGGTTTCGTATATAGGCATTTTAATTCGTAATTTGTTCTTCTTCTCCACAGTCCCTCTTCTTTCCTTCCTTCGTAGATTCTTCTCAAAGCTTTCCTTTCCCACACCTCCAACGTCTCCTTTTCTCTTGCATTCAGGTTCCACATATCGCATCCATATGTCACCGTGGGTCTGACAACTGTCGTATTTATTCTTTCTTTTGCTTTTCTTGATACATTCTTTGATTTCAATATTGGATTCATTACCCCCAAACATATCTGTCCTATCGCTATTCTTTCTTGTATCTTTGTCCTTTCTTGTCCACTCTCTGTTATTGTTACTCCCAGATAATTAAATTTGTCTACTTTTGCAAACGTATATCTTTTCCCTAAGTTGTTTATTATATCTAAACTTTTGTTGTTTTTATTATCCTTCTTCCTTGTAATTTCCATGTATTTTGTTTTTTCCTTATTTATCTTTAGTCCTCTCATCCTTCCCCTTTCTTCTGTCCTACTTATGGCTTTTTTGAGGTTCTTTTTGCTCTTGCAATTACTGCTACATCATCCACATAGGCCAAGCATTGGCAGGTTTGTTGATATATCGTTCCATTTGTTTTTATTTCTGACTCCCGGATTATCTTCTCTGTTACCAAATTAAATAGACATGTCGACACTGGATCCCCCTGTCTTAATCCTCTCTTCACCTTAAACTTGTCTGATACTTTGCCCTCAACCAACACTCTATTTTCTGTGTCATTTAGGATCATTCTCACCATGCGAATCAATTTACTTGGAATTTTTAGTTCTTCCATTATCTTGTAGAGTCCTTCTCTATTTATAGAGTCATATGCTTCTCTGAAATCCACAAAGACCAAGTGTAGTGCCAAATTTTGTTTTAAGCTATTATCTTGGATTTGCTTAATCGAAAATATCTGGTCTGTAACCGATCTATTTTTCCTGAATCCACACTGGTACTCTCCAGAATAGACTCGGCTTTCTCTGCTAGTCTGTTTTTGATAGTCAACACTACTATCTTGTACACGACATCTAGTAAGGCTATTGGTCTATAATTAGCACATATAGTTTTTTTTCCTTTTTCGTATATTGGACAAATGAGCGACTCTCTCCAGCTCACTGGCATCTTTTCTGTTTCCCATATTTCTTGCACCAACCGACATATTTCATGTCCAGATCTACTCCTCCAGCTTTGATCAGTTCTGCTGTTATACAATTTCCACCCGGGGCCATATTTTTTTTGGGTCTGAGTATTTTTCTTATTTCTTCTTTGCAGGGTTTGTTTGTCCCCTCCTGCCTTTCAGTTAATTTTGCTTCCTATTTCTCATTCAACTCATTTTCATCTCCATTTAGTGTTTCGTTAAAGTATTCCCCCCATCTATTCAGTCTTTCTACCAAGCTTACTGCTAAACTTCCATCTTTTTTCCTACATATTAGCATTTTGTCTCTGTTTATTCCCTTTATATTTTATAAAAAAAAAAACACGTAAATCGGATAAGTGGTTCTTGAGTGCTAAGCACAGTAATGGATAGACAGAGAGACTTTACGTTTTATATATATTATAGATTTTTTTGACATATATTAAATTAAGAATTAAAAAAAAATCACGTAAATCAGATGAGTGGTTCTCGAATGATAAGCACACTAACGGACAGACAGAGAGACGTTGCATTTTATATATGGTATATTATATAGATTATTATTATTATTATTATATAACCTGGTCAGAGAACATATGTATGAACTAAAAAAAAAAAAACACGTAAATCGGATAAGTGCTTCTCGAGTGATAAGCGCACTAACGGACAGACAGACAGACAGACAGAGAGACGTTGCATTTTATATATATTACAGATATTCTTCCATATTTAATAGTTTAGGCAGTGTATTGCAAGAGAACGCTCTAGCGGCAAACTTTTTTCCGACTTGATTCACTATTATCGTCACTGCTTATTCCTTATGTTATCTAACGTAATAAAATATAGCCTATAACCTGGCCAGAGAACATATGCATGTTTTAAAAAAAAAGCACGGAAATCGGATATGTGGTTCTCCCGTGATAAGCGCACTAACGGACGGACAGACAGACAGAGAAACGTTGCATTTTATATATATATATATATATATATATATATATATATATATATATATATATATATATATATATATATTATAGATGTAATAAAATATATATCTATAACCTGGTCAGAGAACATATGTATGAATTTAAAAAATCACGTAAATCGAATAAATGGTTCTCGAGGGATAAGCGCACTAACGGACAGACAAACAGACAGAGGACGTTGCATTTTACATATATTATAGATATAAATTATTATTATTACTATATAACCTGGCCAAAAAATATATGTATGAATTTAAAAAAAGACACGTAAATCGAATAAGTGGTTCTCGCGTGATAAACGCACTAATGGACAGACAGACAGACAGGGAGACTTTGCATTTTATATATATTATAGATTATAGATATTCTCTGCTGCATAATATTGTTCCAAATTTAATGGTTTATGCTGTGTATTGCAAGGGAACGCGCGGCAAACTTTTTTCCGACTTCATTCACTATTATCGTCAGTGCTCATTACCTATGCTACCTATCGTAATAAAATATAGCCTATAACCTGGCCAGAGAACATATGTATGTTTTAAAAAAAAAGTACGTAAATCGGATAAGTGGTTCTCCAGTGATAGGCGCACTAACGGACAGACAGACAGACAGAGAGACGTTGCATTTTTATATAATATTATATATATATATATATATATATATATATATATATATATATATATATATATATATATATATATATATAGGGAGAGAGAGAGAGAGAGAGTGTTACAAACATTAATTAATATATGGAAACTGGTAAATCCTTCCATGAAAAGAGTTTACACGAAAATAATATTAATTTGCAATTCTGTTTATTTACTGAAAAATTTGGCCTCAAAGAAACATTGAAATTGCAATAAAATTATTTATTTTTTTTTTTTTTTTATGGGTCTAGCACACGTGCTGCATGGAAGTTCCTAAAGCGGTACAGGAACGACACGTGTGCGGAAAAACGCCATTCACGTTGTTCTTGAATCGCTGTAAATTGTACTGTATTGGGAAATACAGTCCCGGGCAAATTATTCCAAAGGGATGATGTTCTCCATATAAAAGACTGCTTGAAAAGCGTTGTACGAGGTGTAACAAGCTGAACTTCATACGGATATGAAGTATTAGCGCGACGTGTATTTCTAACATGCACCGCTCTGGAAGGAATTAAGTGGGCCAAATCCTTCGAACACCTTCCATGAAAATACTTGTAGAATAGGCTCAAGTCGCCAACTGTTCTTCGATGTTCCAGCGAATCAAGGCCGCCGGTCAGTTCCGGGTCTCCAATCGGACGAACAACTCTTCTTTGAATAGAATCCAACAAATGCAATGTATGTTTGGGAGCGGAGCTCCAAACATGGGAGCAGTATTCCATAGTTGGTCGAATTTGAGCTTTGTAAAGAATTAACAGTTGTTGTGGAGTGGAGATTTTGTTAACTGACACTAAATATATTTTTGTAAAGATTTACAAATGCGTTATCGCGAGTTCGTAGTGCAAGTACATTTTCAAACGCTTAACCAGGACTATAACAGATTTTTTTTGAATTTATTTTTATATAATGAAAGGATGTGGGTATCTTAGGTGTTATAAAAGTTAGTAAAGGACGGAATTTCCGACGTCTGCTTGACTGTTTAGTAAATTTATATTGTGGTTCTTTGAATGTCTGTAAATGTCTATAGATTCTAAGAAATTAAGTTTTGACCCTTTAGGGGCCATATGAAGTATTGATAAACAATTAATATTAGGAAATAGGTGGTACGTTTCTAAAAAATGCTTCGCAAAGTATGGTTCTTCATTTTTTAATTTTTTATTTTTTAATACTTTGCTAAGCATTTTTTAGTAACGGACCAATCATTTCTTAATATTAATTGTGTATCAATACTCCATAAGGCACCTAAAGAGTCAAAACTTAATTTCTTAGAATCCATAGAAATTTACAGACATACAGACTATAATATAAATTTACTAAATACTTAAGTAGACGTCGGAAATTCCGCCCTTTACCAACTTTTATAGCACCTAAGGTACCCACATCCTTGCATTATACAAAAATAAATACAAAAAATCTAATTAGTCTTGATTAAGCGTTTGAAAATGTAGTTGAACTACGAAATCGCGATAACGCATTTGTAAATCTTTACAAAAATATATTTAGTGTGAGTTAACAAAGGAAATAAGTAATTTTGTTGTTAAATGTACTGTCACAAAGTAACGGACCAATCAATCAACTCTGATTAAAATTGGCCCTTTTGTTGTTTCCGATTTTTACCATTCATATAAAAAAAGATCAGTTACTGACACTTGCAAAAATCTTCTCTCTCTTCAAGTTTAATATATTCTAATCACCAAAGGAGAACGGTAAAATTCTTTTAATAGTACTTTATTCAATGTTGATAGGAAATCTAGATTGACTTTATTTATACTAAAACATTTAATTCATTTATAGGACAGTTTAATATTTAATAGGCTCTGTTACATCGTTCCAATAAACACGGTCTTTAATATAAAACCATACTGCTTTTAGCTTCTGTCCGCTTTCTGTCCTCTCAAAGCTCTGTGCAATTAGCTTCCACATCACAAATGCATTTTTCTAACTCCTCTTCATAGATCGGTGCATGCTATTTAATATAATTAATTTAATTCTCTGAAACATCGAAGAACGGTTGGCGACTTGAGCCTATTCTACAAGTATTTTCATGGAAGGTGTTCGAAGGATGTAGCCCGCTTAATTACCCCCAAAGCGGTGCATGTTAGAATTATACGTCGCGCTAATACTTCACATCCGTATGAGGTTCAGCTTGTTACTCCTCGTACAACGCTTTTCAAGCAGTCTTTTATATGGAGAACATCATCCCTTTGGAATAATTTGCCCAGTACTGTGTTTTCCACAGAGTACAATATACAGCGATTCAAGAACAACGTGAATCGCTTTTTTTTTTCCGCACATGTGTCTCTCCTGTAGCGTTTTAGGGACTTCCCTGCAGCACGTGTGCTAGACCCATAAAAAAAAATTGATGTGACAACACTAATGTCTATCCAAAATTGGTCAAGAAAGAATGTATTTCCTAAACGGGTACGGTAAACTAGTACTTATTGAAATATAAACTTGAAAATAAGAATCTTTGCTACTAAATAATTCTAATTTTTTTAATCCATTTTATTACTGACTGGTGTTAAATTTATTATTAGGGTTAGAAAATTAACAGACGAAAATATTTTAGAGGCTCGACCAAAACTATTTTGAATTTAATGAAAATTTTTTCGCTGCCAATGACGGACTAATAATGGGAAATCCTCTTAGCTCTTTATGTGCAGAAATATTTATGGATCACCTAGACGAACAAATACATAAACATCCTTTATTAATAATTTTCTGTTTTGTTGTAGATACGTAGACGACATTTTAGCTTGTTTCATAGGTACAGATAGACAGTTAAACTTATTTTTAGAACATATCAATAATACCCACAAATAACAATCACGAAATCTAAAAATAGGTTTGAATTCTCTATATTTTATAAACCATCACACACAGACACGGTAATCCATCAGAATTCATTTCACCCCTACAGTCATAAAATGGCAGCTTTTCACAATCAAATTCATAGACTACTCGATGTTCCAATGAACGACTTGAATTTTCAGAAAGAATTAAATATCATTGAGCAAAAAATAATGGACATGACAACAGAATAATAAACAGATTATTACATAAAAAAAAACAACAGAAAAAAGCTTTTAATTTGGTTTACCCTTTATCAGTTAACAAAAACCTTAAATTTAACACAATAACTTATTGTGGTATTCCCAGCTACAAAGTCTCGAAACATTTAGAAAATATTGGATCAAAACAAAACAATTTTTTGGGTAAAATAATAAAAAAACAACAAAACTAAAACTAAAAAACATAATAAATCTGGGGTTTATAAATTAAAATGTGGCTCCTGTCTCAAAGTTTACATAGGTGAAATGGGTAGAATATTCAAACAAAGAATAAAAGAACATAAAAAAGCATTTGGGAATAAGACTGAAATTTCACTTTATGCTTCTCATTTATTTTGTGAAACTCATAGCTTTGATGAAAACTGCGATATATTACATATCAATAACATAAATAAAAGTTGAATTTGTAAAAACTTTTTAAACCAATACATCTAAGTGTTATGTATTTTTGGGTGCTGAAACCGTATCTGGTATCAGTTTTTTGTATCACCCACAGTTCTCTCACAATATGACATCAATTAAATTTCAAAATAGAAAAAAATTGATACATAAAAAATAAAAACTTAAACCGTACTTTTATTTGATTAGGCTACAATGTTTACTCACGATAACATATTTCACTTCAATGCGAATATTTTAGGTGCTTATTTTTTTGTATTCCTTTTCCCTTTTCCCTGTGAAGTTTCTTGTATAGCTTTTTTTCCGATGTGATGTATTTTGTTGTTCTCTATGAAGTGACCAAGAGTAATCATCCATCACGTTGATATTCCACCGTCTCTGGTACCTTTTCTCCATCTCCTTTATGTCCTAATGGAACCGTCACCCTGCCCTTCACTCACATCGCTTAAGTTTTTAGGAACAAAGTCAAGATGTTTGTGCAAGAAGTGGACATTAAGGCTCATTAGACAACCCAGATTTTTGAACTTGTCTATCATATTAGCTACGATAAGTTCATAGTTAGGGGTCTTTCACATTGCCCAAAAACTTAGTCACAACTTCTTTAAATGATATCCAAGCCTCCTTTTCCTTTGTAATAATCCTTGCTTCAAAGTTGAAATCGAACATCATTTTACGAATATCAGGCCCAACGAAAACCCGTTCTTTCAGTTTGGCTTCTGATAAATGAGGAAATCTTTTACACAAATATTTAAAGCATTCACCATCTGTAGGCAAGGCTTTCACAAATTGTTTCATTAAGCCTAACTTGATGTGTAGTGGTGGCAGAAGAATCTTTTTTGGGCCCACTAAAGTTTTATGCAAAATGTTCTTCTCGCCAGGTGTTAAAGTTTTTCTTGCGGGCCATTGTTTTTTGGACCAATGTAAATCCCTTTTGTTGTCCAAGGATCATGGAGACAACTTTTAAATCTCCACATAACATCCAATCGTGAGCTGGATAGTTAATTTTCTGTAAAATCATGTTAAGATTTTCGTAAAGTTTCCTTCATATGAACTGAATGAGCAAAGTCAGTGAAGCATAAGTATTTCTGTTGTGTAACAGAACACCTTTTAAGCTAGAGTCTATAAAAAGCCTTCAATCTTCCTTCTTGAACTCAATGCCAAATTTGTTCATTAGACTACCAATATCATAGCAGTAAACCAAATCCTCTTCCTGCTTGAAAAACTAAGCAAACTGTTGATGTCTTGTTCTGTAATGGTAAATATATGTTCCAGATTCCAATAAATGTTTTTCTTTCAGCCTAGAACCAAGCAATTCTGCTTTTTCCTTAGTCAAACCCAAATCTCTCACTAAATCGTTTATCTCAGCTTGTGTAAACAATTGTGGTTTTAAATTTCTAGAGAACATTGAAACTCATCATCATCTAGTCGACTTTCATTAAATTCGGGACTAGGCTGTAAAACGTCATCAATAGACTGAGGTGGCTCAGGGACAGGAAGTCCCGGTCCATATCCTACCAGCCGATTAGCTAAAGTAAAGTTAGGATAGACAATTACTTTCTTATTTTTGGAGTTATATCCAGAAACATCAACGCTGCAAAAATAACAATCATTTGAATGATTTTCTTGCTCTCTTCATACCATGTACTGCAAATCTAAAAGCTTTATTTTATTTCTTATACCATTTCCTAAGATCCTCGACACAAACATAACATACTTTGTGAGGAGCTCAATATTTTTCTTGATTCCCGATTTCTACAACAAAATATGCAAAGTATACTTTTTTTACAAAGTCAGTAATGTTTCTTTGATGTTTTTTAACCACAAACTCACCACATATATAACAAAAAGTGTTGGGAGAGTTTTTACAACCACGATTAGCCACACTTTGAGTGTAAATTAAAGCACATGGGTTAAACACTGTAATGCGAGGTTATATTAACTGGAAGAAAACAAACAGCTGTGACATTTATTGGAACTGCCAACCTAATAACATTTGATTTTACTGCCAACCTTTTTTGAATATTAAAAGGTGAAAAATTGGTGGGTGATACGACTTTTATATTTTTTTTTTCGGACTCAGCACACCACAAAACATAGGAATCAGGTAAAATTATTAAAAAAGTTTTTTCATCGTTGGCCTGTGTAATTAATGAATCAAGTTGATTTTTGCGTAGAAACACTCTTTAGGCTTTTGCGCTTTTTATGGATATAGTCGTTTGATAAAATTGTTTGTTTAATTTGTTATTAACAATAAATAAACTTTACGATGAAAAATTTCAATATTAATTAAAAAATTGGGGAAAATGAACAATATCAGCTTATTTTTAATACAGTAAAATTCAGGTCAGTATGATAATATTTGCAGCAATGATGTGGATATGTAAACAAGCGCGCACGAGCGTGTTTTCATGCAGCTAATATTAGTGAAAACTTGTTTTTTGAATGCTTTCAGCCCCCAAAGATACATTTCGTTTTCTTATTTGGTTATTTCCTTTGAAAATGAAATAATCAAATATTGATGTTAATTTATTAATTTGTAGTAGCAAAATTAAATAAGAAAACTAAGTGATGTAACTCTGTAGATATAAATTTTTACAGTAAAAATTATAAGAAGGTATATGCCAAACCAAATAATTTGGTTTTCTTAATAATTTGACCCAACGGAAAATTATTGTTCTTTTTTCTTTTCTTAATAGTTTAACCAAACGGAAAAGCCAAATTGTAAAACCAAATGGTTTTTGAATTTTGGGGTGGAAAATTGTTACAACGATTTTAAATATATCCCATCTTCCTATAATTTCTACTTAAAAATTTTTATATATACATACCCTTACATAAAAACACTCAAAAACACTCCCAAAAACATCTAAGTAATTGAGCGTATTTTCGTACATTCAGCTCGAGTGTTTTTCCTTACGAAAAACACTCAACTTCAGTGTTATGAAAAAAAAACAGTAAAGATTTTTTTTAATAGAATAACCAACTAAAAAACAATATGTTTTTTTGGCAGCTGAAAGCATTCAAAAAACGAATTTTCATTGCGATTAGCTGCATGAAAACGCGCGCGTGCGCTAAGAGCTCGTGCGCGCTTGTTTATTTATCCACATCATTGCTACAACAATTAACATACTGACCTGAATTTTTAATATTATACTCGCAAATGTATGAAAAATAAACCGACATTTTGGCCAATTTTTTAATTAATATTTAATTTTTCAGCGTAAAGTTTATTCATTGTTAATAACAAATTAAACAAACAATTTTATCAAACGACTATATTCATAAGAAGCGCACAAGCCTACAGAAAAACGATTGACAAGTTGATTATTGCGTTTTAAATTGACTTTGTCCGTCGATCGACGCGTTATATTATCTCCTGCCTACTAGGGAAACAAAATCTCTCTAATATTTTATTTTGTGTCCGTTATGTTACACAATAATTTGTTCTATATCATTGCTTTACATCCCACGACATTTTTTTAGAGTCGAGTAAATCGCACATTTTAATCTGTTAAGGTGCCCCATTGTATTATCATCTTTGTCATTAACTGAGAGTAAGTCAAATACATTGAGCTGAGCATAACAGTAGTCAAGTGAAAATTTGCTATACTATAAAAACAAAGAATAATTTCAGGTCGGTATGAAATATTATACTGTTTTATTCTGTAGCTGCACTGATTTTCATATATACATATGCAACATTCATTAGTATACAAAATCCCAAATACGACATCGTTATCCTAAAATTAAAAAAGTTGTATAAAGAGAACGCGCTGCATAATCCTTTTTCATGTTTACAAATATGAAGAAAACACTTTCATCCTCCATTCGAATACTATTAAATGAAATAAGATGAGTTAATTCCTACTACCGCGTAATAACGCTCCTAAATACTACCTTAAGAGTATTAACAAAATCATACTGAAAGAAATGAACAAAGATGTTCAAATAAAAGAGGAACACAGGTATTCAGCAAAAATCGATCGACCATATATGCCATATTTATAGTGAGGCAAATAATAGAAAAAGTTAAAGAATTTAACAAACCTGTATATATGTGTTTTGTCGACATGACTCGAGCCTTTGATAGAGTGCAATTAACAGATATAAAAATATTACAAGAAAAGCAGACAAACCAGAAGCTAATAAAAATCGTACATAACATTAACACAGAATTCAAAACAAATATAAAAGTGGGACATCTACTGAGCAAGGAAGTAAAGATAAACGCCGGAATAAGATAAAGCGATTCACTTAGTCCCTTTATCTTCAACCTCGTCATGGACGGAATAGTGGAGAAACTAGAGGATACAAAATGGGCAACACACACTTTCGCACAGTGGCCGATGATGCAGTCGTCATCTCCGATTCTGAGGACAACCTTCAAAGATCTTTCATGCCTTCAATTTGGAAGCGAGAAAAGTAAATATGATTATTAACACAACCAAGACAAAATGTATGGTAGTTTCAAAGGAATTATTAAAATGTAAGCTGGAGATTCAAGGAAGTAATATTGGAACCAGGGAAGTAAAACTACAGTCTATGAAGGCATCACTAATAGTAAGTTTCTTTACGGATACACTCTTGAAAAATAAATACCTGGAAAGCAAAATAAGAATATTAAAGACAACAGTGAGACCGATCCTCACATATGCTATAGAAACAAGGGCTGATACATGTAAATCAGCACAAATGATTAGGGTAACAAAAACAAAGAGAGATTGATGATTAGGGAGATACATGGAAAAACTTGTAACATTCATTTTTTCCTAGATTTTAAGACCATGTAATGTTACTGATTTTTCCATTTCAAATTGTACTTATTTTCATTTTTGTTCCGAACGGTATATTTAAACAGGGATTCCCAGACGTTCGGTATATAGTGAGTTGTGCGGGTTCCTGACCGAACCTCTCGCTACGCCGCGATTGGTGGAATGTTTGATCGGCAGTTTTGATTGGAGCGTCGTGATATTACTGGCAAAAGTCGCACGATTATTTAAGGCTCCGCAGACCGTAAATCGAGGTTGTTTTCCATCTAGCCGCAACCAGGCAGTACCATCAAGCCGCTGCATGGCTGTTTTCCATCTAGCCGCAGCCAGGCAGTACCGTCTAGCCGAGAGGCTATTTTCCATCTAGCCGAAGTAGGCTAATTTTCATCAGAGCCGCTAAGTAAAAGCACCAGTGTCTTAAATAAAAGCCGTAGTGAGCTTTCTAAGTGTTTGTTAAGAAAAAGTGTGAAATCGGGCGTAGTCGATCACAGCAGGAATAAAAAACAGTAAGTCAACAAAAACTCCCTTCAATAGACTTATTCGAGAGTAGCGCCTTAACTGCAACGTAAAACAGACTAAAAAGTGAAGTGTAAAGCACGATTTCTCGTCTTCGGGGGTTATAATAGTCTGAAATTTTAATGTAACAACTACTAGTTAGGCTAGAATTTGTTAGGTAAAACTGTAAAGGTTAGAACTTTTCATTTTAAAAAACAAGAATAAATTTTCTTTTTTTGATTAAAGCTAGTGTCTCACTGAATATTTATTTTTCTTTCAGGATAAGTTGTACTAGACTAATTCTTTTCAGTAATACCCATAAAACCCTTCAGCATTTTTCCATTTTTTTAGCTGAAGTTAGATCCTTTCTATTTTAAAATGGATGGTGCCCAAAATTTCGTACAGCTAAAGCCTTTTAAAAAAATAGAAATTAATTCCAAAAAGACGTACAAAAATTATCTCTTACCCATATCTCTCTACCAAGGAAAACTGAGCTAGTGTTTCTTTAATTTCTTTAGTTCTTTTAAAATCATTAGTCACTCAATTCATTATCAGAAATTAAAGCGGGGCTGCAAGAAAATTGTGCTCAAGCTTGGGGTGTCCAATATTCAAACGGTACAAAATGACGCAGTGTACGTGGGGCGCAATTAAACACCTTTTCATAAGTTACAAAATGACACCACAACGTGCGGGCAAGTTCCAATGTTACAAAATTGCGCTCAAGCGTGGGACAAACAACTTCTCACAGGGTACAAAAAAAGATGCCTCAAACTGAGGACAGTTCACACCTTACAAAATTACGCCCAAGCTTGGGGCAACACATTTTCTCACGTTACAAACTATCCACGACAAAATCCGCAACAAAGATCTACAAGAACTAGGTAAGATCCAAATGGACCACAACTAGAAGAAAACAATGGAATAAAACACGTAGATCGGGTGGACGACAACAGACTGGTAAAAAAGGCCAAACTCAATAAATCTTGCGGTAGAAGAACTAGGGGTAGACCTCCAAAAAGGTGGAAGGAATCCTGAACGTCTACATCCGAGAAACCTAATGGAGATAAAACACGCAGTATAAAAAAATATTTACTTATGTGACACACCATATAAGAAAGAAGAAGGAGAAGAATTCCAACTTTTTAATGGTTTACTCATCACTGCTGGGTAACTGACGATATTTTATTTTCGCTAAAGTGCCATTTCACAATATTTAATTTTGAGATACTCCTTTACGGCATGCAGTATTTTGTATTTCATGATTCACAGAATAATATGTTATTTTGTGAACTTTTTCACCGTCATAATGTTTTGTTCTATTATACTCCTTCACATTACACAATATTTTTCTCTGTGAACTACATCACGATGCATAATATTTTTTTATGTTTATTTAGCTAACCCTGTGAAAACCTTATATTATTGTGTTTTGAATTTTTATTTACTTGGAGTACAACCACTTCACCGCTTGGTGCTGCCAAGCGGTAATTGTTAAGAATTTGCTGAACTATTCCTCTCTCGATTTGTGGCCTTGAACAGCCTCCCACAGAGGGCAGGTACACCTTCAGAACGAGGCTTATAGGTGGCATAAGTGGCCAATAGGGCATCAATAATTTACGGTAAGTAAGGTGTTGGTAATGCTTCGACCCTAATATGCAGTTAGAGTTCCTTATAATCTGCATAAACATAATAAATTACATAAATCGTGAATTAAAATTTAAACAACCAATTTTTGAAGCTAATATAGGACAATTAGCTGTTAGTAAACGATTTTAATTTTATCTTTTTAAAGTTTCATTTCAAGAGATAAAAATGACAATCTTATAGGGTAATTTGTGCTTCTGCTGATCGGTTGTGATCTATTTTTGCAGGAACTAAGAGCGTCCTAACTTTAAAATTGAATAAAACAAAGAGTTTTTAGGCAAAATTCATTCTGAAACTTTTACTTAACGGGAAATTTTATGCCATTAGATTTAACAAGATGGTCAAATGGCCGCCACGGCTCTTTTTGCAGACACGAATCCACTTACACCAATTTTTCATGACTCGGGCCAGCATTTCCGGCCTTACGCCGGCTATGGCACAACGAGTGTTTGCTTTAAGTGCATCAAGAGTTGCTGGATTGTTGCCGTAAACTTGTGATTTAACGTGGCCTCAAAGAGAATAGTCCAAAGGCGTTAAATCGCACGATCTCGGCGGCCAAACGGTAGGGCCTTTTCGTGAAATTAATGACTCACCGAATTTGGCGCTCAATAAAGCGCATGTTTGGGCCGGAAATATGGGGCGGTGCGTCAACCTGTTGAAAATTAAAGTCGTCTGCGTCCTTTTCATCAAATTCTGGGAAGAAAGATTCCTGCAACATCGAGTTATTTATTTGAGTAATCGAGTAATTTTGGACAATTTTCAAACGTTCTTTTAACGTGAACCTGTTCATGATTGAATGGCAAACGTTACTAAACACGACTAATATCCGATGTCATCATCTGCCAACCAACATGGCCGCTATTAGGTGTCAAAAGTCGGACATCTCTAATGGAAAACCCTTTATATAGTGTATATATATATATAGATAGATTTTAACTTTAATATTTTAGAGAATATTTGGAAAAATTTGACATTTATACTCTTGTATTTCCGAAAGTAATGAAGACAAGATGAACTAACTTAGTCAAAGGGTATCGAAATGTATTAAGGTTTTGTAATCTATTAAGATATTTCTTACGAGAAGACAAAGAGAGTATTATGTTACAGAAAGATGCGAAATAATTTGGTTTTCAGGGTATAATGAATGTGGCAACGTAGCTTCTCGCTCACTTCCCGACGCACGAAATCACGTGTTATTTATAATAACCTTGGTACTTTTACATGATATACAATAACAATTATGTATAATTAATTAAAACGATACTTTGGATTATTTATTAAAAAGATGTCAATTATTAAGTATTGATAACTGAATAAATGCCCGTGCGAGGCACGCGTTTATTCTAGTATCTTTTAAAAGAAAGTTTGATCAGCGCAATGCATATATGTGATTCAAAATTTCAAAGAACGCCCGCGTCCGCGCGCGCATTCCTCTTCAAGCTACGTTGCCACAGCAAAAATTCACTTCATAAAATACATGAAAAAAGTAATATTTATCTAATATTGTTGCAACAGCTAGGAGGTAAACTGCCTTCATATTTTAACAAACCACAGCTACGTAATTTTTTTATGTATGTATTTTTTTTGTGACTTTTTACTTTTTAATGGACCTAAGACAACAAAAATTGTAAAAAGCGCTTACTTTTAATCGAGGAAAAAAATATGAATTGAATGAATATCTTTTATGTGTTATATATGAAACTTTTACAATTAATTATGGCAGTACGGCGTGGTAAACCATCTTTATATTGAGGCAGTGAGTGCATGTTGCTAAAATCTATTATTTCTCAAAATTTCAAGAAAGACTACTTTTAACAGTTACTCGTAAGAAATACCTTAATAGCAAAGTTTATTTTGTATGGATGACTTCTTGAGGGCGTCGGGTGCAATTTTTAATATATTAGACAAATGGAAATGATTGGTGTTTCTTGAAAAATTTTAATGTAGTGACTTATTCCTAAAATAGTAGTAGTAGGAACTTTTTTCTAAGTAGGATTTGGCTAATTCAGTTCTGTTTCTTTACTTTTTTGAATTTATTGAAACTCGTATATGCTCTTTTAATTTCGTTTGCATTACAATAGGCACACGTGTGTCGCTGCATAACCATCTCGATTTATAGAACAAAGAGCAATAAAGTTGTGGAAATCCTAGATATTATAAAGACTTTCCAAGAAAGTTTTAATTAATTACAGTTTTAAACGTTCGCTGTTGGCTTTTTGCTCAGACGGAACAAACTTTAGTTAGGTCTCCTAGTGTGTAAACTGTTACAAAGTTATAGTAGACAATGAACATAATTTATTCTAACGTTTCACAACCTTATTAAAATGAAACAGTATTTTGACACTTTGTTTATCTTTGCTGCCACGGTCGTCAACTTTACAAAAGCAAAGAGCGCTTTTGTTAAGTGAGTTCGGGTTTCCTGCAAGATTAAAAACAACGATATGCATTAAAGATTGCATAGGGCGTTTTTCTTAGAATTGCCAATTTTTACCTATAACTGAATCCTCTATAGCCACAGTTTTATAAATAAAATTTTACGACCAAAAAGTGCCAGTAAATTTTTTTGGGCACAGTATATTTCTGCAGGAAAATCTTAAAAAAAAAGTAGTGAGCGGCAGTAACGATTGACGCTGTATGTTATAGATGATAGATAGATAAGCTAGAAGCTAACAGGGAGCTTGAAAACCTACAGCACTGGTGCGTCCTAAAGGCCTGTTGGCCTCTTGCTACATTTTTAAGTTGTAGAAGATCAGGAGCCTTTAAGAAGGACGGCGGCCTCCAGGTTGAATTTTGAATTGAATCACACTCTCCTGGTTCTAGGTGAGTTTATCTTGCTCGTGCGGTCTCGAAGCAAGACATATTAGTTAAAGAACTGTTTATTTCTCCTTTAAGCACCATCGACAATCTAGAGCGTCCTTGATCCCGATCATCTTCAAATTTTTCTGTTTAGGTTAGGTCTCCTAATGAGACTTTTAAATTTTTTCGTTCCTGGTGTTTCATCCCAATGTCCCACAAACTGATCCTTCAGCATATCTAGGATCGTTGCACTACCCATATTGTATATTATATTCACTAAAAAATCCAATCCTAATTCAGTATAAAGATTTCTTCATATATAGGGGAAGGATGATACACGAGAGGTTAAAAAGCTAAAACTTACACTGATGTGCTGATAAGAACGAAATAAATAATATCAATAAAACAGAATTTGAAGAAAAGACTCAAATTACCAACTTTTTTTTGATTTTCCAAGGAATCAAGGTTTCTAATGAATTTGAGGCCCTGGATCCGCTTCTTTTAGATAGAATCTTTGCAAATAATATTTGAGAAGCAGAGTTTTAGACTTGGGAGCAATATTATTAGTTAACGTCTAGCAAGATTAGTAACGTTGCTAGTTAAATAGTGTCCCAACTATGTACTTGGGCTTATGTAGCGTTAAATTTTAATTAATACTAATACTCCAAGACCAAATTGCTGCCAACTGTAAAACTTCCAGCTCTCTGCAGTATTTCCATCGAGAGCTGACGTTCGAAAATCCAAGGCCAATAAAGAAAGAAGCGGACTCTCATCGGAAAACTTAGGAATTGGCCTTTTCGTCTTAACGTTGTTTAAAATATTTTAAGGAAGATATACTAGGACGTTTTTTAGAGTTATCTGCTCAACTATGAACGATAACTCACTGAAGCTTGAAAAAATATATTTTCTACATAATTATCGTCTACACTTATCCCAGTGTTTCCCGAATTGTCTCCGTTACAGCGACTTTAAATTGATCGTTTGAGGAAAATTTTTGCCGTCTGAGATCTTTCTTTAGATATTCGGACAAAAAGAAGTAGCTGAGCACTAAATCTAGGCTGTAAAGTTCGTCGATAAATCGACAGCTTTCGGTAGTGGCTGGCGTGCAAAATTTTTGTTCTCGATGAATTTGAATATTTTGCTCTAATGATTTTGGAACATCCTTCCGCAAAACCCCTCCATTAATTGTGGATTCTTTTTCCGCATACTGAGTACGCAAACTTCTTTCTCAGTCTCAAAAATGGCGTCGTCATCAACTTTCCAGAAGACGTCTTAGTTTTCGCCTTCTTTGGAAGTGGCGAGCTCTTATGAACCCCTTGTGTGGACGCTTACTTGGTAGGAGGATGCGAATAGTATACCCTGGTCTCGTTGTCGGTAATAATTCGCTAAAAATGACTAGCAGCGATCAAATGTTCTTAAGAAATTTTTTGTTAACAGTAAAGCCTCAACAAGCCCTATGGTTTCCTCAGTTCGTACCTCAACCGATGTATTAGATCTGGAGTTATCCTGACCCTTATAGAAATTGTTTAGAAAAAACTGGAAAATAAGATGAGTCATCATTGCCGTGCCCCTCAGGACGTTTTTTCACTTCTAACTATTGGCTCATTCCCTTTCTTAGTGAAAAAGTTTGTCACTACGCGATGCTTAAAATTAGTTTTACTAATATTTAGAAAAATATAAATCTTAAAACCAATAAATCGCAACAAACCCGTACAAAATATCGTCAAACTACTTAGAATAATAAGAATAATTTCACCAAGCAATTTTTTTCGTATAACGTCATTTTCATGGCAAGAAGATAACTTAAAAAAAAAAACAAAAAATTATTTTTCAACTTGATCTCCATTGAGTTCAATACATTTGGTCCAGCGAGATTTTCTCATTCCCTCAGAAAAAGAATTTGTTTCGAACTGTGCATAATACTCTTTTTCCAGCATAGATAACCTATTCAATTGACGAAAATTTCTTTTCCTAAGCAAATTTTTGAGGCTAGCAAACAAAAAAAAAGTCACTTGGGGCCAGATCTGGAGAATAGGGTGGTTGGGGAACTATTTCGAAGTCCACCTCGTGAACTTTTGCCATTGCAATGGCCGATGTGGGAGCAAATGCATTTTCCTGGTGAAGAAGCACTTTCTTGCGCTCTAGTCTTAGTCACTTCTGCTTCAACTCACCACGCAGATTGTGTAAATAATTAATCGTTATGATACCCTGTCAGTGCCAAAAAACAGTGGCCATCAGTTTTCCCGCCGTTAAAACTGGTTTCGCTTCTTTGATGCACTTTCACCTCCACCAATCCAATTTTCACTGCCGTTTGGTCTTTGGGGTATAATGGTGGATCCACGTTTCATCTACCGTCATAAAACGACGCCAAAAGCTCTTCATTGCAACTTTTCCAAACACGAATTGTGTGTTTTCAATCGGGAATCAACAACATACTCGACTTTTTCATTTTTAGAACGTCATGCAGAATATTATGTAGCCTTTCATATGAGATTAATGATAGAATCTTCCATCACGATACCATGAATTTTATTGACCATTTCTTCAGAAGAAACCTCAATCGGGCGTCTGGACCGTGCAGCATCTGCAGGCTCGTACTGCCACGTGTAAATTTATCCCGTAATAAATGATTTTAAGTGCTGGTGCAGAGTCCCAAGAAGTTCGTTCGGTTCAGGTTGTATCTAGGTCATACGCCACTTCTTGAAATAAAGATGTATTATCACTGTACGACAGCGTTTCTCAACCTGTGGAGCGCGCCCCAATAAGGGGGCGTGATTACACTATTGGGGGGATGCGAGCGTATCGAACAGAAATTATTATAAAAACATTCATTAAAAACATTTAATATAATTTATTGAAAGGAAAGCAAAACAAAATACCAGAGCTTTTCTGTGGATCATACAATGTGTCCACACACACAGTGGAGATTTTTGTTTCACAAGTGCTTGTACACTCTGAAATCTTCCAGAAATTGAATGAGCACCATCGGTACATATTCCAACGCAATTTTTCCACTCCATATTTGCCTCCTTTATAAAATTATTTAAGATAGCAAATAATGCGAGTGATGTTGCTTTGAGTTCTATTGGTTTGCAAAAAAAATAGTTCTTCTACTACTGACATACCATCACAAAATCGAACATAGGCAATGAAATGAGCATCTTTATTGCTATCTGTTGCCTCCTCAAGCTGAATTAAAAATAATTTGTCACGCAACTTCCCGAAAAGCTGATGCTGTACATCTTCAGCTATATCACCAATCCGACGGGCAACAGTATTATTTGATATATGTATGGATAGCAATTGTTTGGCAAAATTATTTCCAAACATAGTTTCTACAATCTCAATTGCTGCTGGCAAAACAAGCTCTTCACCAATGGTGTGAGGCTTTTTACATCTGGCTATTTTATATAAAACTTTGTAAGAGGCAAGTAAAGCTTTTTCATGCACAGACAAAGTTTTTTTTTAAAAAATGATTTCTGCTTTACATACGATTTTAATTTTAATTCGAAGAATTCTCGAGGTTTGTTAAGGTACTCACTATGAAGCGTATCCAAATGTCGTTTAAGTTTATTTGGTTTCATGCTGTCTGCTGCTAAGATTTTTGAGCAAATAACACACAGGGGCCTTTCTTCTTCATTTACGTCAGTACTAGTAAACCCTAAATTTAAATATTCTTGAGAATAGTTTCTTGATTTTATTTTCGGAACTACGCTCGCCTGTGCACTGGTTGATGCTTCACTATCGTCTAATGCTCACTTACGCCCACTTAAAAATTTATCCATGATTTTGTATAAATTTACTGCTGTGAATACTTAATACCTTGAATTTCATTTACCACGTAAATTACAACATACACATTCACGATAAATCTGATAGCAGTAGAAGGATCAACTCGACTGAGACGGGCTGTAATTGAACGAGGTGCAGCATTTATACACTTTTGGGCAGACTTTTTGAATGTTCAAGACAACTCGGAACTTCTCGCGAAGCTGCTACAGATGTAGTGGACGTGACAGAGATTTATAGAGAGGCATCGATTCTAGTTTTATCAATGCAGCAGATATGTGTTGCCAAATATGAATAAATTTACTTATTCTTGGTAGCTTGTAAGGTTTTTAATTAAGGTCATAGTGTAGCTTTAGCATCAAAATACTGAAAATACATTATGATTGCGTGCATTGTTTTTGTATAAGAGGGGGGGAAACGCGATGAAAATTATGTTTGAAAATTGGGTCGCAAATACTGAAAGGTTGAGAAGCGCTGCTGTACGTTACTTGGCTTGAGCCATTTGTACGAAACATGTTAACATCGATCACTTGCAGTAGCTCCCAACAAACAAGTGCGCGTAGCGTCTGTTTGAATCTTTGAATCACGCCTATCAGTAGTCCTACCGCTTAACAAAATTTTTCACCATTTTGTAGAAATTTTCCAGACTTATTAATTCAGCCTCGTATTTTAACGGTTACAACTTCTGGATTTAAATAGTTATTTGTAACTACAGTCTGTAAAGTAAAAACATGACCGCTTCTTGAAAAAATGTGTTTCTGAACATTTTTTACCATCAATGTATTCTTTGAAGTACCAGTAACGGCACAATTACCTTAGTAAGTTGTCTAATCGCCTCCTGCATCAATAATCGCCTGGCATCTTCGAGACATGCTGCCGACGAGATTTTCTGCATACTCTGCAACTTTTTCGAATCTCGCGAGACAACTGAGTCAAAGTTCTCATAGTCTTTCCTCTGAACTTCCTCTTTACAAGGGATCATACGTTTTCAATAGGGTTGGCGTCCGGCAATTGTGAGGGCCACTCTCGTATCTTATCTTGGGTCTTCGCGACGTGATTTTCACCCAGTAATGATTTCTTCAACGTGCTTCGGAATTTGACATCACGAGCACGAAGATGTTCTCCAATGGTCTCATGGGACCCACTTCTTCACAAACGATACCAACTTTTTAATATATTTAGCTGCCGCGGAATGTGTCATTTTGGATGGGATTAAAGAAAGATTGCCTCAAATCGAGATGCGAACTAGTGACTCATTTTGGATTTTACGTGATTTCGACGAGCGTTCGGACTCGACTGATACTTTTACTAAAATGCGTCGTACACAAAAGTTTTCTGTACTGATTTTTTGAATTGCTAGAATCGCATCTACCAAAAATGAATTATGGCGGACACGTTCTTACTTGACAGACCGTATTTGATTTTTGTCACCTTGTCTATTTTTTATATTTTATTTAGTATTTAATAATCAGCCCAGAGAAAAACTATGACACTTCTTAAATTATTCGGACTCTTTAGAGTTCAGTCAACAAATTTAAAGAATTAACATTTCTATTCTGCTATGTCCCTCTATTTGTTTGAGAACAGGTAGATGCCAGAAGGATTTTCTATCTCGATCCATTAAAGTTCCATACTTGTTCATCTGGAGAAAACAGAAATAAACTTAACTCAGACTGTATTTACAGTAGTAAGTCGGAAGACAAACCAAGAAAGGAAAAATATAATGATGTGCCATTAGTCAAATTAAAGCTGTTGCCATTTGAGACCTGAAGAAAGCAAAAATAAATTTATTTTTTGAACCTGCCTGACGAAGTTTTTAATCTGTTTCTCGGTTGCTTTCATTAACTAAAAACTTTAGAAGATTTTCCAAAGTTTTATTTCTTTTTACTTGCCTTGCTGGAGTAGTATATTCGTTAAAAATCATCCTCCGAGATTTTTGATTTTCTTTTCTTGTTAGGGTTCCTAGATGACGAAAAATATAGTCACTCATTTCCGTCGGTCTGTCTATCTGTCTGTGTGTCTGTTGGTACGGTAACTCTTGAACGAAATGAGATAGCAAATTTGGGGTGGAAATTAGAGGGATTACTTCATATATATCATGTTATATGTCTTTTTCAGGGTTATTGTAGACGAAGAATTCGAAAATCAAATTATGTTTTCCTTACGT
Organism: Pachyrhynchus sulphureomaculatus; assembly: GCA_019049505.1. Lineage (NCBI taxonomy): Eukaryota > Metazoa > Arthropoda > Insecta > Coleoptera > Curculionidae > Pachyrhynchus > Pachyrhynchus sulphureomaculatus. Next base: position 150,582,673 of record CM032449.1, on the reverse strand, counting down.
TCCGTTTTTAACTCAGGAAGGGGGTGAAAGCGTAAGGGATCGTTAAATATCATTTAGTTTTAGTATTAATATAAGAAGATTTTTGGTCGCCATAATTGACACATGTCTAGCATACTTAATATATAATAAATTATTTAGGGGATTAAAGGGTTGGAGAGGGGAGTGAATGGCTTTATATTTATCGTATTATTGTTATTTTTCAGGGTCCTTGGGGTCAAGGAACCTTAATATATTGTTTTTTCATTATTTTTAATGGTTATAGTGGTAGAAGATGAAACGACTGTGTGTCGTTTACATAGTTTCAGTAGTATTATAGGAAACTTTTCTCGCGTTCTACGTGATTTTCAAGATTTTTGGAATCAAGTAATCTGAAAAGTTTTTGACAGGGGGAGTAACACGTAGGCTGAAAAGTTTTTGATCTGACACATAGATGTCGACCTTTCAACATCCATATGAATTTTAGGAAGTACCAACCTTCAAACGATACGTGTCAAAATTTCATGACATTTCGACGATTAGTTTACAAGTTACAGTGGTTTTAGTGACGCTACTTTTGATATTTTCAAAACAATGGAAAAAATCGAATTTCGGTGTTGATTAAACACTGTTTTTTGATGGAAAAAATACCGTTCAAGCAAAGCAATGGCTTGATAAGTGTTACGGGGACTCTGCCCCCAGAAAACCACTCATCATTTACTGCTATGCTGAATTTAAACGCGGTTGTACAGATACAAATGATGCTGAACCTCTGGACGCCCAAATGAGGTGGTTACACCGGAAAACATCAAAAAAATCCACAAAATTGTTTTGGATGGCCGTAAAGTGAAATTGCGTGAGACAGCTGACACCTTAAAGATATCAAAAGAACGTGTTGGTCATATTTTGTATGAAATTTGGGCACGAGAAAGCTCTGTTCAAAATGAGTATCGCGTTTGCGTAGTGGACCAAAAACAACAACGTGTTGATGATTTTGAGCGCTGTTTGGACCTGTTTAAGCGCAATAAAAAGGATTTTTTTATGCGATATGTGACAATGGATGAAACATGGATCCACCATTACACACCGGAATCAAATCGGCAGTCAGTTGAGTGGACAGCAGCCGGTGAAAGCCGCCCGAAGCGACCGAAGACACAACAGTCGGCTGGGAAGGTTTTGGGATGCGTATGGAATAATTTATCATCGACTATGCTGAGAAGGGAAAAACCATCAATAGCGACTATCGTATACTTATTGGTGCGTTTGATGAAGGCAGAAATCGCAAATAAACGGCCTCAAATGAACAAGAAAAAATTGCTCTTTCATCAAGACAATGCACCGTGTCAGAAGTCAATGGTTACGATGGCAAAATTGCATGAAGTTCGAATCGCTTCCTCATCCACCATATTTTCCAGATTTGGCCCCCAGCGACTATTATCTATTCGCAGACCTCAAAAAAAATGCTCGCGGGAAAGAGATTTGGCTCCAATGAAGAGATATCGCCGAGACAGGCCTATTTTGAAGGCAAAGACAAATCCTTCTACAAGAAAGATACAGAAATGTTAGAAAAGCGTTGGACTGATTATATCGCTCTTGAAGGAGATTATATTGATGAATAAAGTCGAATTTTGCAAAAAAAAATGTGTTTTAAGTAGCTAGACCAAAAACTTTTCAGCCTACATGCTAAACGGGTAGGTATTGATAAATATTGTATGATGTAATATTATTATAAGAAATTCTCCTGTTTTTTAAATTGGAGAGATTAGACAAAATTTTAGCGTAATTATTTATAATAAAAGATAAAAGTGGTTGAAGTGATGGAGTCGGGGTAGAGGGTGGTGGTTACTTATATGTCATAATATACTGCTATTTCAGAGTTTTTGGAGTCGAGGATCTGAAGATTATATTATGCTTCATTAATCTCAACTTCATTAGACATTTTCCCGCAGCTTAACTTATTTTCTTAGTATTTTACTGTGAACTTTCTATTGTGGATTAAGTTATTTTTTAATACCAGAATGTCAAATTTGGTGTTTATTTTAGAATTGTGGGTTTGCAAGGGAAATAAATCCCATTGTCAATTATTTAGTAAGTAGGAGGGTTCTAGTGGAAAGCTCATCACCGTTTCTTTATAGCGTTCTTCGCATTCCGGTTCCCAATTTCCATTCTCTTCGATCTTCCCAATCTCCAAGTCTTAGATTTCTCTCTGACATTTGCCTCTCAACACCTCCAAACCATGTCACTCTTGGTCTCCTTCTTCTCGTCCTTTCGCTTCGTACCCACTTTAGAACCATCTTTGGTATTCGGTATCCTTCCATTCTTTCCATGTGTCCATAACATATAAGTTGCCGTTGTCGAATTTCCTCAATAATCGTGGTTTTTGCTTTCATTACATCCCTTATTCTTCCATTTCTAACTATCCATTCTTGACACTCCAGCTGATCTTCGCCAGTAATTCATTTCGTGTGCCATTAGTTTCTGTTTCAATCGTTTTCGTCAGCTGCCAAGTTTCACAACTGTGTTACACGATACTCTTAAATACTGCATTATACCTCCTTAGGTGTTTTCTCTGTAATGTTATGTTCTTCGACCACAGTTTAGAGTTTAGGTGTCTTTTCTTTACTTATTCTACTCTCCACTTCTTTTTCCGTTCTACCGTCTTTACTTATGATAGTTCCGAGATATACAGGATGCCCCATATGTGTAGAATAATGATTCCACAGCATATATCAATCGGTGTATCAAAAAAATGTTTAAATAAAAGTTATACAACGTGTTATACAACGCACATGCTGCCGTTCGAAGAAATTATGCAATCTTAAATTTTTTAAAATGGAAAGCCCTATCAAAAAATGATTTATTGACGACATCGTTTATTGCTGCATTTTGTGAATCTGCAATTTGAGCTTAATATCATAATGGTACATTTAACAGACATCACTTTGTTAATGATGGTTGGTTACGGAGACCGTAGGAGAACACAACAGATGATGTGTGATCTTTTAACGCAGAATATCCGAATCGAGAACCTATTACCTAATCTGTAGTTAGCAAAACATTAAATCGATTTAGACAATCAGGTCATGTTAAGGATAGTTCTAAATCTGGACCTCCAAAAGTTAAAACAAGCGATGATAAAAAGTTAGATGTTTTACTGGAAATTATAGAAAACCCTATACAGCAACTCGTCAGTTTTGCCTATACCACAACATAAGTAAAGGTACCTTAAGTCGTATACTGAATGAAGAAAAATTGCATCCATACAAACCATACTATTGCAGGAATTATCTGAAGATGACTACGATAGACGCGTTGAATTTTTGCGAGGTCATGGTGGAACGAATCAATAATGATCCTAACCTAATTCATAATATTGTTTTTTTCTGACGAGGCCACATTTTGTCTTAATCTCCACTGGATAATCGACAGTCATTCTCAAAGACCACAAAAGATAAACGTGTGGGCAGGGATTTGTAGACGTCATATCATTGGTCCCTTTTTTATCGATGAAAATCTTACAGGACAGCGGTATTTACAGTTACTCCCAGAACAAGTTATTCCAACCTGTGCAGGTCTTTATTCCGATGAAAATAATTTGGATACCCTTAACAGGAATCTGTGGTATCAACAGGACGGAGCACCTCCTCACTATGAAATTAGTGTTCGTAGATATTTGGATGCGATTTTTCCTAATCAATGGATAAGCAGAAGAGGTGCTGTAGAATGGTCTGCAAGGAGTCCCAACCTTACGCCACTCGATTTTTCTGGAGTCATTTGAAAACTAAAGTTTACCGAAATCGACCTAAAACTGTAAAGGATTTTAAACAAAGAATTCAATATAAAGTAGGAATCACCCCGGATTCTCTACAAATCTCTGTTCAGACTGTTTATGACAGATTGGATTATTGCCTCGCTGTTAACGGTAGACATTTGGAGCAATTATTACCTTAAAAATGAACCTAGAGTATTTATTAATAGTTTTTTGTCTCTTTTTTTATTTTAAATTTCTAATGACAATAATTTCAAAACAGTTCAGTTTAGACATTTGGTGTGGTAGAGTTCCCTCCCAGGATTTTCCATTTAAAAAAAAAATCAAGATGGCGTTATTTCTTCGAACTGACAGTTCAAAACATTTTATTGTCAACGTCAGCATGGACGTCGCATAACACTCTATAACTCTTATTTAAACATTTTTTTGATACACTGATTAATAAGTGCTGTGGCATCATTATTCCATACATATGAGGCACCCTGTATATACTCTTCATAAGCATCAGTGACCTCACCGGTATTTAGAGTAAGGCTTCTTTGTTTTTCTCCTATACACAAATATTTGGTTTTCCTGCAGTTAACTGTTAAACCCTGGTTTTTACAATCTTCAAACACTTTTATTATCATAAATTCAATGTCTTCCTTGTCCTGAGCAATAACCAGCTGATCGTCGGCAAAATGTAGAATGTACAACTTTGCTTCGTCGTTTTCCCATTCTTTCACATGCTCTTTGCCATCTCTCTAATGCCTCATTCAAATAAATTTTGAATAATATAGAGGACAGGCAGCATCCCTGTCTGACACCCGTTGTTACAGAAAAATGTTCGGAGGGTGAAAAGTTAATTTCTAAATAATTAAATGCTATTCAGAGTTTTATTTGTTTGAAATGTTTGTCTTTTTTAATGTTGACAGTCAAAGTTTATTAGATGACAATATTAAACTCTATGAACTCATAAAGTAGACTTGTCTTAAATGTAATTTTATTTATGTTGTATTTCTATCCATGCATGTCTGTTCAGTAGGGTGACAAGCCAAAAAATTTTTTTGATTTTCTTTGATCCTACCCCCGCAAAATGCTCAATGTTATGAAAAAATGAAGCCCCCAAATTTTCAAAAAAAAATATTAATACGAGGCTGGTTTGAAAAGTCCGTGCAAAGTCCGAGAGATGGCACCACCGGCGCGTATCGAGGTCATGTTTAGTTAGTAGCATCTCTTGAATGAACGCACACACCAAGTTTCAGCCATATTGGTCTATTTGTTTGTGTTTGGCATTCGTGTGAATCAAGGAAGTCGAGTGATTTTCAAGAAATGGACGAAAAAGAATTTCGTGTGGTGATTAAACATTACTTTATGAAAGGCAAAACGCCTCATGAGACTAAAGAGAAGCTTGATAAACATTATGGTGACTCTGCACCTTCGATTAGAACAGTTTATAAGTGGTTTCAAAATTTTCGGACTGGCCATATGGGCACAAGTAACGCTGAACGTTCTGGACGGCCTGTGGAGGTTACGACTCCAGAAATCATTGATCAAATCCATGATATGGTGATGGATGACAGAAGAGTTAAGGTGTGTGAGATTGCTAGTGCTGTGGGCATCTCGACTGAACGGGTACATAATATTTTGCATAAACATTTGGACATGAGAAAGCTATCCGCAAGATGGGTGCCGCGATTGCTCACGCTTGACCAAAAACGGAATCGTGTGAAGTGTTGCAAGGATGGTTTGCAGCTGTTCCAGAAGAATCCGGAGGACTTTAAGCGTCGTTTCGTCACTGTAGATGAAACATGGATACATTACTATACTCCTGAGACCAAACAACAATCTAAACAATGGGTTACCAAGGGGGAATCTGCACCAAAAAAGGCGAAGACCGTTCCTTCGGCCGGAAAGGTTATGGCGACTGTCTTTTGGGATTCGCAAGGGATAATCCTCATCGACTATCTGGAAAAGGGTAAAACTATTACAGGTGAATATTATTCATCGTTATTGGACCGTTTGAAAACCGAGCTGTAAGAAAAACGCCCGCGATTGGCCCACAAGAAAGTCCTTTTTCATCACGACAACGCACCAGCACACACCTCAGCAGTTGTGGTCGCAAGATTAATGGAAATAGGATTCCAACTCGTTTCACATCCCCCCTATTCTCCAGACTTGGCTCCCTCGGACTACTATTTGTTCCCCAATTTGAAGAAATGGCTGGCGGGACAAAGATTTTATTCAAACGAGGAGGTGATTGCAAACACTAATGGATATTTTGCAGACTTGGACAAATCCTATTATTCGGAAGGGATCAACAAACTAGAACATCGTTGGACGAAGTGTATAAGCCTAAAAGGAGACTATGTCGAAAAATAAAAAAGGTTTACCCCAAACACATAAGTAGTTTTTATTTTTACACGGACTTTTCAAACCAGCCTCGTATTTAGAGGTCTCATCCATCAATTGAAAATATATTTTTTCTTCTCAATCGTTTTTTCCAATTCAACAGCTCCCCGTTAGACTTCTGATTTGAATTTAAGGATTAGGAAGGTGTTTCCTTGAACATTTTTTAGTGATAAATCTGTTTCCGAGGGTTGTTTCCCCCAAAAGTCCTTTAGTTTTCCGCAATGGTTATGTTAATTGCGCATTAGTGGTAAAAAAAATGCGTTTTCCTTTCAAAAAAAAGTTCCGCAAAATTTACGGGAAGCATTGTAGATCAAGTTTTATTATGCAGAATCCTAGATATGACACAGATCTTTGAGAAATTTTCATGGCTTACGAGTAATATTGAACAAAGACAGCGAGAACGAAGTGCCTTGTTGGAAAAAAGATTGACACACCTAAAAAAAGTCAACAGGAAGGCAACTTCAGAAAAAATGTTTCAGGCAAAAGTTTTAACCTTTTTCCCTGGAAATTGAATGGGCCTATTAGATATTGGGCCCAACGCTCTGTTTGGACTCGGTGAGTCCCAAAACTGGAAACCCAATAGTTTTAATACATATTTCAATTCAACGAGAATTTTACATCCTAGTAATTAGTGACTTTTGATTGGGCCTAATTGGGCCTCATTGGAACTGGAAGAAAATGCGTCACTTGAAAAGAAGTTTATTCGGTAATAGCTCAGATAAAAAATCTAGTGAGTAGGCAATATTTTGTTTTTTTTTTTTTTCTTCCGTCAAGCCTGTATTTACAGGAGTCCTCGTCTCCCCCCCCCCCATGCCGCGTTAAACTTCCATGCTTCCATGATTAAAAATGGCCTGTAGAAATCATAAAAGCAGTAACTTGTACAAGGAAAGGATTACTGATTTTTGGTTGGTGGAATCGTGTTTGGAGGATTTTTCCGAGTTCGTTTCTAAAAATACCTTGCTGTCGAATAATCATATTTTAAGATTATTTCTTTATAATTATATGAACTTGAAACGTACAGTTAGAGAAAGTGATGCCGTTGTATCTATAGAAACTGCAAAAATTTAGACATGTTTTGGACCACCTGTCAGAGATAAAAGAAATGTTATCCAGAAGATTGAAAAAATATATTCGTAGTATTTATCTCATAAAAAATAGAAGAATGTTCATTCTATTTTTGTAATTGCAAGAAGAACTAATTTTATAGACGAATTATACGAACAGTTTGATATTATACGTGACAATGTGATTAATGATATGTGCAATAGAAATAGTGCGCAATATTCTGTCCATGCGAAAGCGAGGGAAAATGAAAGAAACCTCAGTGGGATGAATGAACATTTCGTCAATAATAATCTTCATATAACGAAAGCGATATCACAGAAGAGAAAGATGACAATTAAAAAACCTTCCCCTAGTATAAATGCAAACTATTGCATTTTATCCAAAGGAAAGTCCTCATCAAAAGATTCTTCATCAGATATATCTTTTCGCCCACCGAACTTGAAAATCGCTCGGCAATCCTCGAACAAAAATGTTATGAATAAACTACGATCGTTCGAAGTTGTCAACTACAAAAGCTTCATCTCAGATATGTGTCATATCTATAATTTTGCATCATAAAACTTAATCTACAATGCTTCCTGTAAATTTAGCGAAACTTTTTTGAAAGGAAAACGCATTTTTTTTACTCTTAATGCGCACTTAAGATGAGCAGTGCGGATTTTAGAGGGAAATGTATAAGAAAACACCTTCATAATCCGTAAATTCAAATCAGAAATCTAACGGGGGCAGTTGCAGGGGAAAATTGATTGAAAAAAAAAATATTTTCAATCGATGGATGCGACCTCTAAATATTAATATTTTTTTCTAAAAATTTAGAAGCTTTATTTTTTCATAGGATTGAACATTTTGCGGGGGTAGGACTAAAGACAATAAAAAAAGAATTTTTTGGCTCGTCACCCTACACTATAGAGTCACGTCATGTAATCAAAAACAATTTATTATTTTAATAACTTAAAAATACATGACTATATTCTCAAGAATTAGTGTGAATTTTGGCACGCCGTATATTCACCTTAATATTTTATGATAAAATAAACTTCACAAAACACAAGTTTATCTGCTGTTTTTATTGACTTTTAAATGATACTAATTTTAGGCCTCTTTTATTCTATTTTGAGAAAACAATATAGACTGAAGGATTCAACATTATTAGCGATCACCAATATGGCTTTCGTAAACATAGATCAGCTGATTTATGTAACACATGTTTGGAACAACGCAATTGAACACTTCGGGGAATCTCGAGCGGTTGCTCTTGACATATCCAAGGCATTCGACCGTGTTTGGCACGATGGACTGTTGGCTAAGCTACGTTCTTATGGTATGTCTGAAAAGTTCTGTTTGTGGTTCTCATGTTTCCTCAGAGAGCGTTCTTTACGAGTCCCAGTCGACGGATTTCTTTCTAAAACCTTTACTGTTAACACCGGTGTGCTCCAAGGCTCCATACTGTCTCCTACTCTCTTTCTTATTTACATTAACGATCTGCTGGAAAAGACCGGGAATCCAATCTACAGATTTGCAGATAACAGTAACCAAATGGAATTTAACGCTACAAAAACCCAGGCGGCAGTTTTTTCTAAAAAAGTTAACGTTGCTGAACCCGACATAGTTATGTCGGGGCACTCCATTCCCCTAGCATCGTCACTCAATTTGTTGGGCATTAATTTGGGAGCAAATATGTCCTGGTATGAACATGTTGCAGGCATAGCAAGGAGAGCTTCTCAAAAGTTGGGAATATTATTTCAAACCAGAAAGCTTTACACTCCACAACAACTGTTAATTCTTTACAAAGCTCAAATTCGACCAACTATGGAATACTGTTCCCATGTTTGGGGCTCCGCTCCCAAACATACACTGCATTTGTTGGATTCTGTTCAGAGAAGGTCTATTCGTCTGATTGGAGACCCAGAACTGACCAGCGACCTTGATTCGCTGGAATATCGAAGAACGGTTGGTGACTTGAGTCTATTCTACAAGTATTTTCATGGAGAGTGTTCGAAGGATGTAATCCGCTTAATTCCTCCCAGAGCGGTGCATGTTAGAAGTACACGTCGCGCTGATACTTCACATCCGTATGAGGTTCAGCTTGTTACTCCTCGTACAACGCTTTTCAAGCAGTCTTTTATATGGAGAACACCATCCCTTTGGAATGGCTTACCCAAGACTGTGTTTCCCACCGAGTACAATTTACAACGATTCAAGAACAACATGCATCGCCTTTTCCGCACACGTATCGCTCCTGTAGCGCTTTAGGGACTTCCCTGCAGTACGTGTGCTAGACCCATAAAAAAAAAGATTTTTTATCTATTAATCATCCTAATATTGAAATTGCTATCCTTGGTGAATTTAAATCATCAACATGAACCGATTTAAGCATTCAAATCTTATTTATGAACCAGTCTGAGAAGCATAATCTTTTGTAATTAGTTGGCGCCTTGCTCAGCTTGTTGATAAACTATCACGGGTTCGTTTGTGCATGATTGAGAGTATGCTTGTCTTCTCGATCGCTATTTGACCGTCAATCCTGAGACTTACAGTTTCACCGTAAATTTTTCATTGAATTCTTCTTAGCCTCAACTCGATTCATGATCGAATGATCTACCAATCAAGAGCAATCTCATCTAAAGCCCGCGGAAACTGCTAATTGGAAGTAATTCAATGAATATGTCTGAACTTCTCCATTAATAAGCATCTGTTTCATTCTAAGAGACTATCTGACTGCACTAAGAAGGGTTCTTATGTGATTTTACCTGCCACGCAGACTAGAGTCCTTTGTTTAAAAGATGTCCTTTTACGGTATAGCATATTATGCTTTGTGGAGCCGTATAGCTAAGTAAATCCTTTTTGACAACCTCATTAACGTCTGGATATTTTTAATCAGGCAGGTCCTACTGTTTAACCTGAAATCTGAGCCACAAGATTTGTAACTGGTAGTTTCAGCCCGTTATTTTTACAGTCTTGTTCTGCACTTTCCACTTACCACGGACCTTAGCGGAGATCAATTTTACTGCCTTAGAAATGTCTTCTAGTCCAACTTCAGACATGTATCCGACAGTAAAACGATACGAAAAGTTGTGCTTCATCAGTATCCGCTTCGATGGGCCTTCAGTTCATTCAATTCTACCCAGCAGAGAGATTAAGACGCTGTCTTCATCGACAATTTTTCCCTGCCCCGAAGGCTTTCCACCAACAACATGCCTTAACAACAATGTCGATTTTGAGAGATTACCGAAGTCTACTGTGTGACATCATAACTTGGTATATGGCCAAGCCAAGTAAACTTCATTAATATAAGCAGTTTAACTTCTCGGGGATCGAACCCGAGACCTTGCTAACGACATATCGCGGATCTTACAACGGCAAAAGTTCTCGAAATTTCATTGAGGTCTCTCATTGTTCATTATTTTCAAATACCACAATAATGCTAATATTTTTTGAATAAAACCCTTTAAATAAATATCCAAATTCACAAAGTGCAGTTTTTAACTTTTTCGGTATTTAAAATTGAACGATATTTACCCAAAAAACAAACCAAAAAAAAAACAATCACCTCCAGGCTAACAATATGCTGGAGAGTGTAATTAACTCTGTTGTATTTTATTACCAACATGTATGCATATGTAAAATGGAATAAAAGTTCACATCACTTTTGGTCCAAATTTTAATTTAGTTTGTGTATAAAAAAATCTATTGTTAAAATTCTTTTTTGAACCAAAACGTTTTTTTTTTAACTAATATACAGTCTGTCAATCGTGTGAGCGATAATTCATTTTTGATACATGCGATTCTAGCGATTCAACAAAAAATCCGTAGAGGGAACCTTTGTCTACGATGCATTTTAGTAAAAGTATCAGTCGATTCCGAACTTTCGTCGAAATCACGTAAAATCAAAAATGAGTCACTTATTTGCGAGTCAGTTTAAAGCAGTCTTTCTTTGTTCCCATCCAAAGAAGCTTAAAATGACGCATTCCGCCAAATATATTAAAAGGCCGGTGACCTTTGTGAATAAGTAGGTAAATCATTTTAACGAGACGAAAAATGTCGACGTCTTGCCAAAACGTGGCTCGGTGGGCAAAGTCATTCCGAAAGTCGAAAAACGAATCGTGTCTTTGTTTTCACGGGACCCAAAATTGACGCTGCGTCAAGGAGCACAAATAAGAAAATCGGATGTCAATGCGTCTCATGAGAGCATTCGACAACATCTTTGTGCTCATGATGTCAAACTCCGAGGCACGTTGGAGAAACCTTTGCTTGGCAAAAATCACATCGCGAGGCAGCTTCCTTGGGCCCATGATAAGATACTAGAGTGGCCCTCACAATGGCTGATCGCTAATCCTATTGAAAAGGTTCGGTCCATAGTAAAGAGAAAGCTCAGAGGAAAGACTCAGTTGTCTCGCGAAATTCGAAAAATTTGGAGATCATTGCCGCGCAAATATGAAGAAAATCTCGTCGACAGCATGTCTCGAAAATGCTAGGCGATTATTAATGCAGAAGGCGATTGGACAACTTACTAAGGTAATTGCGCCGTTGTTAGCACGTCAAAGAATACATTGATGGGAAAAAATGTTCTCGAAACACGTTTTTTCAAGAATACGAGCGGTCACATTCTTATTTGATAGACTGTACAATATGTCCCATTTTGGTAGTGTTGGCATTGCAATTCTAGAAAATATAAGAAATAAAAAATGATTAATCGCCGAAGTTTTAGAAAATGGGGCACCAAATTACACAGGCAAAAATATTCTTTTGATTTCTGGAGATAAGGTAAAATAAAGCTTATTGTTTCTTTAATATCGAAAAATAACAATAGTTTACAAAAAAAAATACTTATTTTTGTTCATTGAACGAAACATGTATTTTTTAAATAAGCTAAGTAGACTAGTTAATAAAGTATTTCTGTTTTCCGCTAGCACGTCATAATTCTCAGATAAAACCGTTTCTGTTTCTCATCTACCCGCAGTAGTTGTCAAGATTCCTTTGTTTGATTTTATAAACAACTAAGTGAAGTAAATACGAAAGATTGTTCTAAAATGTTGTCCAGAATATGTAAAATTAATCCAAACCGTTTTTGCTTCGTTTGTAGCAAAATTGTTCAGTTAAATCGAGACTATCCTATAACAAACTCACTACAGAAGGCCTATTTATATTATTTTGGATTTCCGGTGTCACATCAAGATAAATACTGGGTTCCTCATGTGGTTTGCACAAACTGCAGACTGGTCCTTAACTATTGGTATAAAAACAGATGTTTCAGCTCTGGTAAACTAATGATCTGGAGAGAGCCAACCGACCACGCAACCGACTGTTACTTTTGCTTGACTAAAACTTTTGGTTTCAACTCGAAAAACAAAGATAAAATAGAATATGCAGATGTTCCAGCAGTGTCTAAGGGTCTACATCGGGTAGTATTCCACTGCACCAGAGTAGTGACAGTGAGCATTCCAGATCGGATAACTTTGTCGGCGATGAGGACAGTCCACATTTGATAACTAAGTCTGAACTCAACGATCTTATAAGAGATTTGCAGTTGTCTAAGTCTAAAAGTGAATTACTTGCCTCAAGGTTACAGCAGTGCAAGTTGCTTGATCCTGAAACAAGAGTTAGTATTTATCGCTTCAAGAGTAAGACCTATGCTGCTTTTTTTACAAATGAACATGAATTTTGTTATTGTCGTGATGTTAATGGACTGTTCGAAGAAACGAAACAACCATACAACTCAGAAGAATGGCGTCTTTTTATCGATTCCTCAAAGACAAGCCTCAAAGCCTGAAATAAAATGCCTTCTATCCCAATAGGTCATGCAGTGAATTGTAAAGAAACCTATGAAACAATGTCCATATTAATTAAATGATCAAATATGAATGTCACAATTGGTATATCTGTGGTGACCTAAAAGTCAACGCTTTTGTGTTTGCAAGGCGGCTATGCAAAGTACTGTTGCTTCTTGTATATATTACCACCTCGTCACATTAAGTTAGGCCTAATGAAAAATTTTGTCAAAGCTTTGAATAAGACAGGGCCAGCGTTTCTGTACTTATGCAGTGTATTCACAAGTCTTTCTGACGCTAAACTAAAAGAAGGAAGATTTGTAGGTCCACAAATCAGGAAAATTTTGGATGATAAAACATTTGAGAGCCATTTAAAGGACGTTGAAAAAGCTGCCTGGAATAATAATAATAGAAAAAATGACAATTATCAAGAGATCGTTGCAAATTTATTTCAGAATTACGAACTGATGGGTGTGAACATGTCCTCAAAATGCATTTTTTGCATTCCTATCTGGGTTTTTTTTCGAAAAAAAACCTTGGAAGTATGAGGGATGAGCATGCGACGGGTTTCACCAGGATCTAAAATTATTTGAGTAAAATTATCAAGGTTTTTGGGACCAGAACATGCTAGGAGACTATTATTGGTTTGTTGTAAGAGATACAGATGCAAGTATTTACAAGAAAAGAGCTAAAACTTATCATTTTTAATTGTTTATACGTACTTTAAATGTTTTTTTTTTGAAAAATATTTCTTATTAAATATCTTAAAAGTTTGACGACCTGAATATTTTTAAATATTTTTTCTAAGTTGAGGACACTTAAAATAAACAAAACATATATGTTTTATTTCATGAACAAAAACCTTGTAAACTAGCGTAAGTAGTACGCTGGGATTTTTGTACCATGAATATCGCGAATATTCGGTATAGTTTATCAAAAGCAATTAAAAAAGGAAAACAAATTTTTATGAAGAATAGTTTAAATTATAGTGGCCCTAAGTTATACTGAACTTATTTAAAAATTTTGTTGATAATTTAAAAGACGTTAAATCCGTCTCTCCTAGTTCAAACTTAGTCATATTTTATTCTAATTATAAATATAAATGAAAGCGGGCATCTAAATTTAAAACTTATTTCAACTTTTAATATTGTAAACATTCTATCTAGACAGAGGTGTCAAACTCAATTTTGCAGAGGGCCATATATTAAATTTAGAATGTGTAGGCGGGCCAGATTAAAATAAAAACAATGTACTGAATTATTTAATTATATAGTATATAATATACGGCTCTAAAAAATATGATTCTTCTTTCTGTGACACATTGCGATCGCGGGCCTTATTGATACGTCCCGGGGGCCGGATGCGGCCCGCGGGCCCTATCTTTGACATTCCTGATTAAGAAGAACCGTGTTGGGGATCTCTTTAAGAGATCCCATCCGGACCGAGGAAATAAGAAGAACAAGGGTGGCACGTATTTTGATTTTTCTCTCGTGAATTCCAACATCGTTGTTCAGAAGAATGTCTTCCACAGGGTGATTTATTTGTTGACCACAGCCTCCAGTTGTTCTCGAGCCGGATCTGCGAAGATATGCCGCGTATTCTCGTAGTTTTTGGCTCGAGACGTTTTGATGCTGTGGATGTTGGCACCAGAAATAATGCATACGGGCCATATATCCCCTACTCGTCAGCTCGGAATACTAGGAGCAATCAGACAAGTCATCCTTGAGTCTATCAGTCCACTCGAAGCGTCCTTATTCATTGCGAGGGCCGTCATCTAACGGCATCCGTTCTGCAGCTCCTCCACCTTGCCCATCGTCTCTGTCCGATCAAGACGGGTTGTCAGTAGCTTTTACCTCATAATAACGGGTTTCCGGAGTTAACAATGCCACACGACATTTCCGATATTGCGCGGGCTATAGGAACGATTTGAGCCCATGATGTTACTCGTGACCACTTGATGTTCGCTGGCCGTACCGTCTTTCATCAGAGTGGTTCACGGTAACTAATTTCACCAAGCAAGAGAAACCAGGCCAGACAATTTTATTATTATTTAACACATTATATTACACAACTAAATTTTTAGATTTGCAGTCTCTAAGCTTATAGCTATTTAAACAAGACCGAATATTTTACTACATGAAATAAGAAAATTAGAAACAAGACTTATTCCACCATACATAAAATGATGTAACTTTGTTGCACAACAAATCTAACGAAGTTTATTAAAGAATATTTTGCCGTACTATTTAACATTGTTTTTTTAGTCTTCCATACGGAACACTTATAAGATCACTTCGATGTCTGTCCATCTGTCACACCCGATTTTCTCCGAAGCTATTTGACATAGAAAGTTAAAATTTGGCACTAATATAGGCATTGATGGCCTCATCAGAGCCGTGTAGTTTTGAAAGTTACATTTTGACTAAAGGGCTTAGTTTTGGGTGGTGAAATCGGAGGTGAAATTTTTTTTTTACCGGGATGTCAAATGAAAGCCTGTAAAAACACGAATTCAAAAATATATATGATGTAATACTTGGGGACACTTTTCTTTGTATTATTTTTAAAACATTGCGAAAAACCGCTTTCTCCCCACCTTATTTCGAAAAGTACTTATCAAAAAATTTTGAAAAAAGTCTGGAATATTCTCCACATAATAAGGATTGAACGAAAATTATTACGAGTGTATTACCTTTAATACTTTATCTGGTATATAAAAAAAACAAGAATTTCAAAGTCATCAGTTTTCAGTAAAAATCAGAAAAAAAACTTTGTTGAAACTTCATTTGTAGTGTGTTTTGTGAAGTCATGAAATGATCATTTTATACTCCGTAACAAGAGTTTTTATTATAAAAGCAATCAACCCTTTAAATTTATAGCTCAAAAATAAAATGCAACAGTTCCCAAGAATTGTTGAAAAGTCACGTTGTGATAATAAATTTAATGAAGAATTCTATGACTGTACTAAAATAAGCGATAATGTTAAAAATACTAAGTTTACTTTACGATAATGCATTGCCGTTAAACGTAAAATCCATATTGTCATACTGAAAAAAAAACGTTCTGTTTAACTTTTGCTATAAAATTGTTTTAATAGAGTTCTTCACAACAGTAATTAGACTTTACTAATGGTTTTGAAATGCTTCTAAAATCGGTTAATGTTTAAAAGGTATTGTTATTTGACGTTTGCATGTTCACCCAACACAAATAAAGTAAATTCTCTGTTCGAAGATCTTAAAATCCGAATATCGATCATGAATCAGTCCAGTGTAGTCTACCTTGATTGTCCAAAAAATATATAGGAATGCTAGACCAGTTGCCAGACCTAATGTACATATATACAAAACACATGAATTCGCAGCTGTAAACAAATATACAATGGATTTAAAACATAACTCTAGTTATCATGAAACTAAAAATATAAATAAAGTTGAAGAATGTAAGCTTTCACGACCGGTTGAATTAATGCGGGTTTCTTTCGGGAGTTGAGGCCGTGTTCTCCTGGTAATAACTTCCTGACATTTCGTTGACACTGCGGTCAACATTTTAACGATGTGGCAGTGGTCTAAGGTTTCTTCTTGACTGTTCACTGTCGACTGTGTTCGACTATGTAGCGCTGTCTGGTTTTGTGTATTCTGGAGCAGGCGTGGCCATTTGGACTCTCGGCCAATCAGGCCCCAGCGACATTTCTCAGTTTTTTCTGAGATTAAGCCCTTCGTCTTTTTTTATTGAAATTACGTTTGTGTTTGTAGATTTCAATAGTCTCTCTGTATAACCTCTCGTAGTAGCTCGATACGTTGGCTAGAACTTGAGTGTCGTCGAACAGTATTTTGTGGTCTTCCTGGGTCAACGTGTGCTCAGCTACGGCGGATTTGTCAGTATGTCCTAGTCGGCACCTCCTTTTGTGTTCAGCTAGCCGCGTATTAATGCTACGTTTCGTTGTAGCAACATAGACTGAACCACAGCTGCATGGAATTCGATATACGCCTGCAGCGGAATGTGGATCTCTCTGGTCTTTAATCGATCTTAGACTTTGTTTTATTGTCCGTATTGGCTTGTATGTGGTATTAATATCGTGCCGACGTAGCAATTTTTCAATGCGGTCCGTTACATTTTTCACGAAGGGCAAGACAACTCTTTAGCATCCAGTGGATTATTTGTCTTTGTTGTCAGGTTTTGTAGTTTTATTCTGACGAGTGGCTCTTTCTATTTCCTGCCGAGAGTAACCGTTGTTCGGTCAGGCTGTCCTTAGATGTCCTTAGATTTATTTGGCTGGTGTTTTGGTTGGCATATTCGGATTACTCGGTCTGTCAAAGATTTTATTATCCCTCTTTTTTGTTTAAGATGATAATTCGAGTCCTTGTTTAAATATCTGTCAGTGTGTGTTGATGGGTCGTTTTTGTTTAGATATTACTGCGCTAAATTGACTCTTATACTTTGTTATTGCTTTGTGGCGACCAGTCCTTTTCTGTGTTGATGTATTTTTTTAATTTTTTTTTTGTAATGGTGATAATATACGTCTTTATTGGAAATGCTTAGTTTTTTTGCGATTTTTTGTTCACTGTAGCTAACTCGTTATCTCCGAGCGGCAGCAACAGCAAGATCACAGTATCGAGTAGCAGCAGCAGCAAAAGCACTCGAAAATGTCAAATGGGATTTGGGCAAAAAGTCATGAAAATTCATCGCGAGACGAACGGACTGACCCCCGGAATTTAATTTACATTCCACCATCTGTGAAAATATATATATATATATATATATATATATATATATATATATATATATATATACCATATATATATATATATACCATATATATATATATATATATATATATATATATATATATATATATATATATATATATATATATATATATATATATATGGAATTAGATTATTAAAACTATTCTTGAATTTGTTATAGATTTATTGACGTTTCGGCCTTCGGAAGAGCTCTTCTTCAAAATTTGCTCTAAAAGATGACATTAGAAGAATTAAATATAAATAAGTAATTAATCAGTTTGTCGTGTATATTTGTAGCTTTTCGTAGTTTTTTAATTTAAGACACTTAAGTGTATACATTAATGAGGGCCTTACCTTAGAAAATAGTTCAATGTATGGGGTGGTAATTTTAAATCACTGTCAGAAACACATTTTTACTTTCTATAAACAACCACTTAACTTAAAGAACTTTATATGACTAGTAGGTAGATACGGTTTAGGTTATTTACATATGTTTTTTCATTTATTGCAGTGGGCGTCATCTGTATGTGTATGGATTCCATTCTTTTTTTTGTATTTATTTCGATTTTGATAATTTTAATGTTTTTTGGAAACTTAAGGTATGACTTTTATTCATTTCATGATTTGTAAGAGCTGTACTGTTTTTTTGTCGTATTTATGGCCTTTGATTCTATTTTCTAGGTATTGACTTGTTTGCCCCGATGTATATTCCCTCACAGTTATTACATTTGATTTCGTAGACTATGATACTTTTTGTATTATTTTTCGGTTTTGGTTTTAAGCCTGGAAAAATTGGATGAGAGCAGATTATATGATTTGTGACATAACCGAATTCTGTAGTTTTCAAAAAGTTTTTTGAGTGGTTGGGATAGTCCATTTATAAACGGTAAAGCAATATATCTATTATGGTTGTTGTTAATGCTTCTTGGCTTGATTTCAAAAACATTAAAATTATCAAAACCCAAATAAATACAAAAAAAAGAAAAATACTGGAATCCATACACATAGAGATGACGCCCACTGCAATAAACGAAAAAACAGATGTAAATAACCTAAACCGTATCTACCTACCAGTCATATAAAGTCCTTCAAGTTAAGTGGTTGTTTATAGAAAGTAAAAAGTGTTTCTGACAGTGATTTAAAATTAACACCCCATACATTGAACTATTTTCTAAGGTAAGGCCCTCATTAATGTATACACTTAAGTGTCTTAAATTAAAAACTACGAATAATGCCATACTTAATTTATTGTAGAGTGTTTTCTTCCAAATCATTAATCTTCATTAGCCTCCTGTAATACAAGCATAAATCATACTTCACAGAGGGGCAAAGTACCTATACTGACATAAAAATATAACTAGCTTTCGGAGATTTTAATACATTTAAAAAGCTCTACGCCAATGTAACTAATTGGCGGCCTTTGCCATATTTAAATTACCTTTTTGGTTAAAGTTTTAATGATGAGTGTAATGTCTTGTATTTCTTGTAGTATCGCTGCAAAATATCGGCATTGAAAGACAAGTGACACTTAAGGCAATCGCTATACCCTAGACAAACTCGGCACCTACCGGGGAGTGCAGATATGCTCTAGATGAGCTGTTTAGAAGAAAACAAGGTAACCTGGATCCCCGAACATCGAAAAATACAGGACAACGAAGTCGCAGACAAGCTTGTCAAGCTCGAGCCAATGACTCCTTTCCGGGGATCCGAAGTATATTCAAGCGACAAGTGGGAGCTGCCCTCAAGAAATGAGCCGATCGCTGCTCGAGACAGCTATGGTATCGAAGCCCTGAATGCAGACGGGCCAAGGTCTTTGTATCATAGCCTGAAGGAGCGCATCTCGAGGGGCTGCTCAAGAGAAGCAAATTTTTACCGAATCTCTTTGTGGTAATTCTTACGGGACATTATAGGCTGAGAAGGCATTTAGCACTGCTGGACGTGGGAGACGACCCTACATGTCCGGGCTGTCCGGAGAATCAAGAGACGCGGTCTTCGCAATGGCGGTGCTTCGAGAAAGAAGGCAATACTCTGGCGTAGGGTAACATCTTGACTTTTATGATGAGATTCGGAAAGTTTCGAGGTGGCTATCAAGGATCTCTCTGGTCTGTTTGCAACTGGCTAAGCCTCCCCTTAACTACTACTAGTACTAACACTAGTGTTACCTATTATATTTTCTTGAAATATCTTCATTATTCCGTAATTGCTTTAGGAAGGTACTTGGCGCAATTAATATTCTTGCTACTCTCTTCTAATACTAAGGATGATTAAAAAACATGGCAAAGTGATTTAGCCTATAATTTCTTCCAAATATGCAGGTCTAAAGTAAGTAGCGAACTTGACTTTTTCAAGTGAAGAGAAAGGAAACTTCCCTAATACAATTAAAATCATACAACATATCGATACTCACACCTTTCACACCCTTCCCCTAAAACTACATCACTCAAAAATTATAGGTTTTATTTCTGTTTCAAGTATTATAATATAATAATAAGATTATTTGCAAATTATGGTGTCAAGTGATTAATAGACTGACAGACCGATAGTCAGATAATCACATCGACGGAAATGGGAAAATATTTTTTTAAAGAAAAGCATATATCGCGGAAGGGATATTTTCACGAATATAATACTTCCCTATAGCAACAAAAGTAAAAACAATAATTTACTTACTGTGTCAGAGGTACATAAGTTCCGGCCAAGTTAACTGTATTTCTAAAACTTCTATAATCAACGTTTTTTAGGTCACTCTCTATCTCAATCCTTTCTACGAACTATTTCTATTAAAATTGGAAATAAGAAAAAAGTACACTGAAATAGATATATACGCAACCAACCTTCTAACCCCGTTCCGTTCGCCTTATACAGTGTATTCCAAAAAGTCTTATACAAATGGAGGGAAAATTTATCTTACATATTACAAAAAAAATTATTCTTGATAAAAAGTTCTGCATCACATGGAAATCCATAATCAAGCATCAAAAGTTTAAAATATTTCATGGTATACAGGAAAAATAAAAAATAATGATTTACAGTGGAGAGTAAAGTGTGTTTAAATTTAAATCCAGAGCAAAATATTAATTGAAAATGTTAATAGGAACTAAAAAATCGTACTCACGTTTAGATTTGTGGCCTTCCTAGTTAAAAATTCAAAAAAACTCTAGTAATTATCGGATTATTTATTGAATAAAGGAAAACGCAATTAATTAAAAACTAGTGCACTGATTTTGATTGTATTATATTTTTGTTAAAAATTTGATAACGTTTTTATCTGCTTTGCAACAATTAGATCCATAATAAATTTGTGCTAATATCATTTTATTTTGAAATTCCAATATTACTTATTTACTACGTATATAACATAACAACTAAACGTATGAATTAATTCTAACTTTATTACATAAGTGCTTCAATGTATCCACCGTCCCTTTCTAAACAGGTGATTATTCTTCGAGAAAAATCTTTTATTACATCTCTAATTACGTCAGGAGTTATAGCTTCTTATGTTTCCCTAATGACTCCCTCAAGATGATTAACATCTTGAAATGGCCTTTTAAGATAAACCTTTTCTTTCAAGTAGCTCCATAAAAAAAAGTTTAGAGGGGTGATGTCCGAAGACCTTGTGGGGCAAGTAAGCTGCACATATCTCTCTATTACTCTACCGTTAAAAATGTGGAGGAGATAATCTCGAACATTTCTCATACTGTGACATGATGCACCATCATGGTGGTACCATATACGTTGTATATCAATTATTAGTAGGCGATTAAGAAACTCAGGGAACTCAAAATTTTAGGTAACGTTCGACATTCATATTATTTCGAAAAAAGAATGGTCCAACTATTTTTTCTTTAAAAATTCCACACCATACATTGGTTTTAAACGAGTATTGATCTCGAGTTTGAATATTGAAGTTAGGATTAACATCGCTCCACCAGCGATAGTTTTGAGACCCATTAGACGTAAATGTTGCTTCGTTAGAGAAACGTATTTGTCTTGCCATAAACCTGTTATCTTCTCACTCTCCTTGAAACTAAGTACAAAATTAAAATCTTCATTCAAAATCTCCTGCTTTTAAAGTGTGGGTAAATTGGGGTTTGTAGGGTTTAAATTTATTTTATCTTAAAATTCTCGCAACTGTAGTTTTACTCACATTCGATATAGATGATCTTTTCGGAAGTAAATCTTCTGGCTTTTCTACTACTACCGACAACATTACTTGATCTTGATTATCTTCATTTGAAACCCGTGCCCGATGTTTCTTTTCAAATTTATTTTCAACACTACCATAAATGTTGAATTTATTTATTAAATATCCTACAGTTGTGAAGTGTACAGTTTTATTAGGGTGCCTATTATTAAAGATTTCTGCTGCTTCTCTAAAAGTTTTATAATTATCTCCAACTATGAGTACAATTTCAATTTTATCTTCAACACTCAATTTTACTGGCACTTCTAATTATTACAGATACAGACTGACGTTAGCTTTGAAGTTTATTGTTAGGTATTTCCAAAGATATTTTCAGCATAAAATTGTTAGTGATTTCGTTTTCTTTTATTCAGTAAATAATCCAACAATTACTGACGTGTTTACTGGAATTTTTTTTGAATTTTTAACTAGGAAGGCCACAAATCTAAACGTGAGCATAATTGTTTAGTTCCTATTAACATTTCCAATTAATATTTTGCTCTGTATACACTTTACTCTTCATTATAAATCATTATTTTTTGTTTTCCCTGTATACCATCAAATATTTTAAACTTTTGATGCCTGATTATGGATTTCCATGTGATGCAAAACTTTTTATTAAGAATATTTTTTTTTGTAATATATAAGACTAGCCGTGCCCGCGTCTCCGCTCGCGTGGACTTGATTCACTAATATCGTCACTGCTTATTCCTTATGTTACCTAACGTAATAAAATATCTGCCATTATTGCCCCTTATCTTCCATTATTTCTTCTTATCTCCCATTATCTCTACATAATTTCCATTATCTAGGCTTATTTCTGCTCACCTCCCATTATTTATCCTTATCTCTAATTATTTCTCCTCATCTCCCATTATTTCTCCTTATCTCCCATTATCTAGGTTTATCTCGACTTATCTTGCAATATTTCTACTTATCTCCCATTATTTCTCCTTATCTCCCATTATCTTACCATAACTCCCAATATCTTATCTCTGCTTATCTCCCATTAGTTCTCCGTATCTCCCATTATTTATACTTATCTCCTATTATCTCACCTTATCTCCCATCATCTAAGCTTATATCGAATTATATAAAACATATGTATAAATTTATAACAACACGTAAATCGGATAAACGGTTCTCAAGTGATAAGCGCACTAACGGACAGACAGACAGAGAGACGTTGCATTCTATATATATTATTATCTCTACATAATTTCCATTATCTAGGCTTATCTCTGCTCATCTCCCACTATTTCTCCTTATCTCCCATTATTCTCCTTATCTCGCATTATTTCTCCTTATCTCCCATTATCTTACCTTATCTCCCATTATCTAGGTTTATCTCAACTTATCTCGCAATATTTCTCCTTATCTCCCATTATCTCACCATAACTCCGATTATCTTATCTCTGCTTATCTCCCATTATTTATACTTATCTCCCATTATCTCACCTGATCTCCCATTATCTAGGCTTATATCGAATTATATAAAACATATGTATAAATTTATAAAAACACGTAAATCGGATAAGCGCTTCTCAAGTGATAAGCGCACTAACGGACAGACAGACAGACAGAGGGACGTTGCATTTATATATTATATTCTTTGCAACATGATATTGTTTCATATTTAAAGGTTAAGGCAGTGTATTGCAACGGGCTAACGGTAACCTTTTTCCGACTTGAGTCACTATTATCGTCACTGCTTATTCTTTATGATACCTAACGCAATAAAATATATCCTATAACCTGGCCAGAGAAAATATTTTTATTTTAAAAAAAAAAAGCACGTAAATCGGATAAGTGGTTCTCCAGTGATAAGCGCACTAACGGACGGACAAACAGACACACAGAGAGACAGACAGACAAACAGGCAGAGAGACGTTGCATTTTATATATATTATAGATAATAGATTATAGATAACCTGGCCAGAGAACAAATGTATGAATTAAAAAAAAAACACGTAAATCGGATAAGTGGTTCTCGAGTGATTAGCGCACTAACGGACAGACAGACAGAGATACGTTGCATTTTATGTATATTATAGATGTAATAAAATATATATCTATAACCAGGTCAGAAAACATATGTATGAATTTAAAAAATCACGTAAATCGGATAAGTGGTTCTCGATAAGCGCACCAACGGACAGACAGAGAGACGTTGCATTTTATATATATATATATATATATATATATATATATATATATATATATATATATATATATATATATATATATATATATTTATTGTAGATATAGATTATTATTATTATTATTATTATTATATAACCTGGCCAAAGAATATATGTATGAATTTAAAAAAAAGACACGTCAATCCGATAAGTGGTTCTCGCCTGATTAACGCACTAATGGACAGACAGACAGACAGAGAGCCATTGCATTTTATATATATATATATATATATATATATATATATATATATATATATATATATTATAGATTGTAGATATTCTCTGCTACATAATATTGTTCTATATTTAATGGTTTAGACTGTGTTTTTGCAAGGGAACACGCAAACTTTTTTTCCGACTTCATTTACTATTATCGTCACTGCTCATTCCTTATGCTACCTATCGTAATAAAATATAGCCTATAACCTGGCCAGAGAACATATGTACGTTTAAAAAAAAAAGTAGGTAAATCGGATAAGTGGTTTTCCAGTGATAAGCGCACTAACGGACAAACAGAAAGACAGACAGACAGACAGACAGAGAGACGTTGCATTTTATATATATTATAGATAAACCTTTTCTCCATTTGTATAAAACTTTTTTGGCAAAGTGTATATCTTTTATTATAATTAAAATATCCCAACCAAAATCAGGAACAATTTTCATAGTAATACAGAAACTATACAATATTTAATGATACCCACCAGTTTCACCCTCTCCTCCTATTAATATAAAAATAGCGAAAAAATAATGTGATTTTTTGACTCCGACTCGAAAAATCCTAAAAAATACACGAAATTACCCTTCTAACTCCTTTCCCCGCTACTTTTACGTTCCATAATTATTTATAGTAAATAAACAGTTATGCTCTAGATTTGTTCATTATCGCAATCAAAAACCTCGAAGAATTCTCATTATATTATTAGAACTAACCATATTTGATCACTCCACCTCTTTTACACCCTTCCCCCATTAAGATTGAAAGTAATGTAAAAATAACTTCATTTTTATATTCATCGGCTCCAAAAATCCTGAAAAAGCATTATAAAATCATATAAGAAGCAACCCTTTTCACCCTCTACCCCTACCTCTTTAACGCCTTATATATTTGACTGTAAATAATATGTTTAAAATATGTCCAAAAAACATGTAAATATTTCAAAATGCTGTTTACATTATACAATATTAAAGAACCCCCGCACTTTTGAAAATAGAAAATAATGTGAAAGTAACCTAATTTTTTGATTTCTCGATTTTAAAAGCTCTAAATAGAACATATAACACGATATATGCGAATCAACCCATCTTATCTTCCCTCCACCCCTTACTGTAAATATTTAGGCTTAAAATTTATTTATCATTTCAACAAAAAAAATTATCATATTACTAGGGTCATTCGATAAGTAAAGAGACAATTGGTCTTAGCTTAAACCAATTCATCGAAACCGTTTCATACTTTTAGGAGTGCAAGTTGACAATCTCGTGATGAGTTTAAATCAGCTGTTCGATTTTGCATTATAAACATAACTTCAAAATGTCCAGTTTACCATAGCGAGTCCATTAGAAGACTGCACTTTAGAAGAGCAGCATTCTGTCATCAGATTTTTAGTAGCAGACAGTGTTAAGCCCAGTGAAATACATTCTAGAATGTTATTACAGTATGGACAAAGTTGCATGAACTTTGCGAAGGTTTACAAGTGGACAGATCGGTTCAAAAGTGGCGTGTGTGTAGAGTGTGTGACGAGTAACGAAGTGGACGTCCAGTCGAAGTTTTCGGTCCTTCGTTGGAATCGACGATTGACTTATTCGTGATAATAGAAGAATTACTGTTGGAATCATGGCTCAGGAGATTGGGCTGAACTTTAGAACTGTTCACAATGTTATTCAGAATCATTTACAATAATTGCTTCAACAACTGGATGGAGAGATCTTGCCTCATCCCGCATACAGCCGAGACCTGGTTCCGTGTGATTTTTACCTGTTCGGACCTCTCAAAGATGCCCTACGTGGAAAGGGCTTCACCGACAATGAAAAAGTGAAGGAAGGAGTTCAAGAGTGGCTTCGACGTCAACCGAAAGAATTCTTTGCCACAGGAATAAAGAAGCTAGCAGAAAGGTGGGACAAGTGTATTAACGTTGGGAGGGATTATGTCGAAAAGTAGGCCCAATTTTGTAACAATCCAATAAGCTATTCTTGAGCTAGAGCTATTTGTTTCTTTACTTATTGAATGACCTTCGTACTATTAAGACATAAGATTTATCGACCCCAACCTCTTTCCTTGAAGCAATATCGTTCAACACTATAGGCTTCATCCTCTCATTAGATAATATCTATACACCAAATTTAAAAGTAATATCTCATTTCGTTCGAGAATTATTGTACAAACAGACCGACAGATAGACTGACGGAAATGACTATGTTTTTTGTGACTTAGGAGCCCTAAAATGTGAAAAAAACCAAAAATTTCGAGGTTAAATTTTTTCACTAATACAATACTTTGCTTCAGCAAGCAAAGTAAAAAGTACACTAAAAAATGGCCAAAAAAATAAAGGGAATATAGGAACATCTCTTCGCGTAGCGAAAAATTTATTATACCAAGAGACAAGGCTAAATGCGGAGCATACTGTAATAAAATTATAACAAGACTTGACTACTTAATCTTTCGGCTGAAATTTACGAGAAATTTTTCATAGAACTAAAAAAGTTCTCGTCAATTCTACTGTTATTTTCTTAGTAAGGAATATAATACAGTTTTTTTTATAAATGATTCATACTTTTTAAGATTACATCTTTTGTCTAAGAAAAAGCAATTTTCATGTTTCATTACCTTATATATCATTCGTAATAATGGAAAATGAGGCTCAAAGAGCGGCAATTTGGTTTAGTTTTAAACTTCCTAGCCTAAACGGATCAAAAGTTTCGAAAAGTAGATGGTTATGTCATACTTAACTATCATGAGATGTTGAAGGCGACAAGAATCATTCCCGCCATCCAAAATCCACTGTCTATATATGTTAAGTGAGTGTTTGGACATCCATAAGTGGAATTCGCTATTTTCTTCTCAAACTCACCGCACCGCCTTTGTTAGAAGTTTTTCTTTAGCAAAAAGCAAATTTGCGTATTGGCATACTGTGATTTTATTCTTTTCCTGATTTTATATGCGACACCATATCATTGAAAATGTTCAAGCAGCAGTGACTGTGGCTCCAAACGGTATCCCAAAAATTCTAATAGAAAGTGCAGTCCGCACATTTTGATGCAGGAGTATTTCGGTAGTTATTTAATTTCTGTATTAGTTTATGCCATATAGTTGAAACTACGTTTGGTAGAGGGATGTTTTTAACAATGGGTTGACATCAGTCAGAGATACAATTTTTTGTATCTTACTGCTAAATTTTTTGAGATTATTATGATATTAATACAAAATTTATATTTAAACACTCGTCTTAAATTATAACTTAATCTTTTGGTTAAAATTCGGAGCAACTGTAAAGCAAAAAAAAAAACCTTCAAGATAAATTTTCCCAATAGTTACTGGGGTATTACACATTTAGAATAAGTTACATTTTAATACAGTAAATGACGTAATTTTATTTTTTCCTTTTTCAGACTTGCTTATAGAGATGTTAGGCGTTTTGGCAAGCTACAGCATTACAGTCAAAGAACTAAAACTACTATTTGGCGCCATGAAAGCTTCAAATGGAAAATGGGTAAGTTGTAATGAGAAAACTTTGTTAAAATAACATTTTCACATATTTGAAATACAAATAAGTAAACTGTTCGTGTATATGTTATGCAAATGTATATCTTATAACCTATTTTTAAATAGATTCATTTCACAAGTATACATATTTTCCGTTAATGATGCCATACAATCAAAAGAATAAATTTTTATATATATAATACAATATATACTGATATTTTACATATTCAGTATATATTGTAGTCTTTCAAATGTTTCCACACTACTAAAATTAGAGTATTCCTCCTTTAAGACTAAGCCTGAAATGTTTTAATTACGTGGTTTTTGTTAGAGTAGGTACTACAATGTTAAATGACGCGACAAATTAAGTAAAATGGGAATGTTCAGAATATTTCTATACAATTTAGAATGAAACACTTGTCAGTAATTGATAACATAGCCACACAAAAAAAAATTTAGTTACCACAAACCAAAATACATGGATCTAGTTTATTTTTTGAGGCTAAATTCGAATCCGTAGTTAAAAAAAAAAAGATTTATCCTGTCATTTTTTTTTTGCCAAAAACATCTCTTGAAATAAGGTAAAACTCTAGTAATATTGTAATAGTAGATATTTTATAGTTTAGAGAAGAGAATACGCATTGAAGCCACAGCAAGCTACTATTAATTAAATCAAAATCCACCCTTATAAGGGATGAAAAGTACCCCTAAAACTCAAACAACGCACGTGAGTTTAAAAAACATATACAAAGGAGAAATTTTTGTAGCTCTTAGGACAAAGTATCTAAATCTGGTGTGACAACCAGACGTTACTCTTAAAGAGTTAAGACTCACACCTATAGGGTATAAAAACCATCCCCATCTACGGAGGTATCTCTCAATAACGACGAAAAAAGTTTAGGCTTTTGTAGTTTTAGGCAGGGTGAACAGATATGGAATAGATTCACTTGAACCACCGATACACGACTATAAACTAGCCTTAAAGTGTGGTAGAAACCACCCCTACGCTCTAAGGATGCACACGGATGTGGGTCTGAACATCGATTCTTGTCTTAAGTGGAGTGAACATGTTGATGGGATGTACTCTAGGCTCGATAAGGCGTTTTATATTATTAACTCCTTGAAAAATTCTTAAAAAGATAAAAACATTCTAATTAATGTTTACTATGCGTTCGTACATTCAGCGCTCTCCTATAATATAATAATATGGGGACAAGTTATGGACATTCATAGGGTTTTCGTTATTCAGAATAGAATAATTCGTTTAATATTCGATTTACCCTATAACTCCACCTGCCGCGACATTTTCCGGAGGTATCGTCTTTGGACCGTGGTCTCCATATATATTTTAAAACTACTTGTATATATTCAACAAAACAGACCTTCATTAGAACATAAAGGGTTTTTCCATGTGTATAATACCCGATCAAGGAATGATATTTATCTTATGAGACATTCACGTGAAGCCTTCAAGAGGACACACTTACTGTGGGAGCAAGTTGTTTAATATGCTTCCTCGGGGTGTGAAGGACATTTCTTGTGCACTAACCTTTAAAAAGAAAATTAAGAAAATGTTGTTGGGAGGTGTCCTTTACATTCTTGAGGAATTCATTTCCTTTATATCCAGCGAGGGCAGTTGTAACTTGTGATGAATCTGAAATTTGAATTTAATGTAATACACAGCTGGGCAGGCGCGTAAATCAGCCAGACGGTACAGATGCGTGTGAGTCGAATATTAGGATACATCATGCCTCTGTTTGTGTGAGATATTTTGTTTATTTATTATTTTTATTATATTCTTATACCTATTTACTGGTATGTGTGTATGCGACTATCTACTTATTTGTACTTATTTCTGTGTTTTGACTTGAATATTTTGTTTATACATTGTTTTATTATATTTTTATACTTATTTATTTAGGTATGTGTGTATGCGACTATCTATTTACTTGTAGTTATATTTGTGTTTTGATGGCAGTTTTAGTTATATTTATATTTATACATTATTTCTATTTTAATTTATTCTATGACGAAACCAATGTTACCAGATGTAATCAACTTGGTTAATAAAGAATTTGAATTTGAAATTCGGAAAGGATCAAGTACTTTTATCTCATTATGCCAAACATTCAAGACAACTAGATGATCATCCTAATAAGGCCGAAAATCATCCCTAGGAGGGGGGGGAACTACCACCTGGGAATGATGAATCTTCGAAGTTCTAGCATCTGAGAAAAAAAATACGAGCTTTCATAGTCTCAGGCAAGATGGACAAATACAGCCTGCATTTTTTCTCAAATGCTAGAACTTCTAAAATCCATCAATCCCAGAGGGTAGTTCTCCCCCCCTTCTAGGGATGATTTTCAACCTTATTAGAAAGATGATCTAGTTGTCTTAAATGTTTGACACAATGAAATAAAATTACTTCATCCTTTCCAAATTTCAATAACATCCATGTGCATCATTAGAGCGTAGTAGTTTCTACCACCCTCCAAGGGTAGTTTATGGTCGTGTATCGGTGGTTCAAGCGAATCTACTCCATATATAGATGGGGATGGTTTTTACACCCTTTAAGAGTAATGTCTGGTTGTCACAACAGATTCAGATATTTTGCCCTAAAAGCTACAAGAATTTGTCCTTTGTACATGTTATTTAAACTCACGTACGTTATTCGAGTTTTAGGGATACTTTTCACCCGCTGTAAGGGTAGATTTTGGTTTAATTAATAAAAATAGCTTGCTGTGGATTGAGTGCATACTCTCTTCTCTAGACTATAAAATATCTACCATTTTCACACTTCATTAAGAGTCATTACAATATTACTATAGTTTTACCCCATTTCAAGAGATGTTTTTGGCCAAAAAAAAAATGACACGATAAATCTTTTTTTTTTAACTACAGATTCGAATTCGGTGCCAAAAAATACACTCGATCCATGTATTTTGGCTCGTGGTAATGAACTTTTTTTTTGTGTGTGGCTGTGTGATTAGTAAAGGCACGTGAATTAAATAGCTGATTAGTTTGGGTCGTTAAACACTACGCTTCGGCCTTTAACCAAAATAACTACTAGCGATAAAAATATCGAGCCTAATTTTACAACTATCCTGTTTAGTAACGTAGTAATCCTACCTAAAAATTCAAATTATTATCTATTTGTGTGCATTGTATCTTTCTAAGTCAAATAGACAAATACTTTTAATAATGAAATTGTTTTTACTCGTCGCTCACATTTAAAATTAATTAAATTTAAAGTAGCACTAGTTTTAAAATATAGTCCACATACATATTTGCCACAAAAAGACATGTAAATTTAAATATTTTTTTATAGTTTTATTAGCTGTTTCCAAAGTATACACAATATCAAACACCACTTTATTAAATGGTTCTTGGCAGCGAAACAGTCCATTGCTTTTGATTTTACTTGTCACATTAGTGTCAGTGGGATATACAACTGAGATCGTTTTCGGTACGAAAAAGATGATGCTTTGTATTCCAACTATTTAGAAATACGAAAGTTATTCTTGATAAAATAACCGTAAGAAAACAATGCGCTGGACATTACAAATGATACAGATTTTCAGACAAATACTCACGCCGTTATTTTGTGTAGTAATCCCTATTAAGAATTATATACCAGTCTCTAATTTACAATGTTACGCGTATGATCCATTACAGTCGTTTTTTATCATTTTTATCCTACGGGATCTTTTTATGGTGTCTATTTGCCACATATAAGTAGAGCATTTATATGGCACAAAAAGCTCTTAAACTCATATTAAATATAAATTTTATGGTCTTGTTGAGAGATATATGTCTAAAATTGATTTTGATGGTTTTCGGTATATATATATATATATATATATATATATATATATATATATATATATATATATATATATATATATATATATATATATATGCACTAGTGCATTGTATTTCTTAAAAGGCTTTCAGAGAAATTTGGTTATTTAAAAAGAAACAATACAAGACAAAAGCAACATATTAAAATAGCGTGTAACATGCATTGGCATTAGCTAATCGAATATATTTCACCGGAAACGCGGAAAATCAGTTTTTTCAATTTCCCAGCCGCGCGCTCCACTATCCACTATCGTGCCTATACCGTGACATTGCATCGACCCGCTGTTTATAATATGCTGGTACTATCAGCACGCCTCGAATGCTTTGGACTGAGCATCTGGCGAGCCGCGCTGTGGCTATAAAATGGCGGTACCTAAGGCTGAAAGGGCCTTAAGGCGTCCCAGCACCCAAACCCATGCATCAGGGACGCCTTCCGACAGTTTCCCAGACCGTCTGACCTTCTATCGGATGAAGACGACGACCCCCCTCGCCCACCATGAAAGAAAATTGTGAATCTAGATTAAGTTAAAATAAGTAGCTAAGGTAATTTAAGTCTTAGTATTAAGAAAACCATGTATCTAAATCACATTTCCTAGGTTAAGTTAGTATAGGACCACTAGCATAAGAGCTTAGGTTAAGTTAATATAAGCAAACATGTCTAATAAGTTTCTTTTGTATCCATTGATTTAATGTAAGTAAGAGGCCTAGCCTTGCTTTTTAAAAACAATAAATACAATGAGCTGAACGGGCAGTAGCAGTTGAGCAACGTCCGACGATCCAGTCACCCGAGAGGCGAGAAGCCAAGTAGCCCAGCCAAGTAGTCAATCTGGTCCAACGCTGCCGACTGTAAGGAAATACCTTTCTTTTATTTGACAGTGCCTTTTCTGTCTGACAGACACCGGCGCCGAGAGTGTGCAACAAGGATTTGCGGATCCGTTTTTGACAAGCATCCTCCTCGCTGGGGAACGTACACCGATAGATAGGACGGTCTGTCTACAGACCGGTTTTGGCCAGCTACCCGTCTCTGTCTGACGCACATCTAGAAGTATACCGCATACCCATGCAACTAGTATGCTTCTCCTTGTGGTATATACACTGATCCAGACACATCGACAGATAAGCTCAGACCGACATACCTACAATCTGCAAGTGTATCCAATGCCACACACGCGCAGCAAGGACCTGGTACATAACTTCGATAACGGCGTTGGGTCGGAGAAGAACCAAAGCCAATTTGCTGACAGTCCAGAGGAGCTTTCCATAGAACCACGAAGAGTGCGAACTATCATCACCTACTGAATAAACCGCGAAGCTGCTCACCCCTCGCTACTCATTGCTTCGAAATAAACTGCTACTCGCTCCAAACAATGGACCTATCGTTATCCGCGTTTGTGTTCACCCTCGCACGTGCCTTTTACCATGGTCAGGTGGCGGCACATTGCCTAGTGTACGTGGTAAGGCCCGATAAGTTTTACCACGAGACTGAGTGTTGCTAAAAAGAGAATTCCTTTTGCCGCGAGACCAACCGATATAGGACATTCTGGTCGGACTGGAATTGTTGCTGGGGAATCTCTGACACTGTTTGAAAAAGCATACCGTTTGAGGTAAGGCATTATGATCTATCCGATTATCACGCTGCACGCCCGCCGACGGTTCCCGTTCGTCGTGATCAATGGGAACGCCTACCACCGCTTCGATTACGTTACCATACGCACTACTGTCCGTCGCGCGTCGTACGCATTCCGGTCGATTTTGTGCCACATTCTCGCGCAAACTACCTCACGCCTCATCTTCATTTTTCGGTACCTTTGTTCAACCGCTTGCTTTATTTATTTACCCATCCCTTCTGCTTTTCAGAGTGTATCCAAGATAGGCCACCACCAGCTAGTAGCTGACGTGCGTATCGTTTCTCTACTGTAACAAGTTACCCGAGGCTCCGGTGGGCCCTTTACCACGTGAATCCAAAGAGTAGCGCCCGAGGTTTGATCGATGGATAATCGTCCTAGAGTCTACTGACCGATAGCACAGGCCAACGATGAAAAAGTTTTTTAATAATTTTGCCTCATTCAAAATGTGAAAAGTTTATTTTTAATCATTCGAATGTTATTAGGTTGGTAATAAAATCAAAATTTTATAAGGCTGGCAATAAAATCAAATGTTATTAGGTTGGCAGTTCCGATAAATGTCACAGCTGTTTGTTTTCTTTCAGTTAATATAACCTCGCATTGCAATGTTTAACCCATGTGCTTTAATTCACACTCAAAGTATGGCTAATCGTTGTTTTAAAAACTCCCCCAACATTTTTTGTTCTATATGTGGTGAGTTTGTAGTTAAAAAACATCAAAGAAACATTACTGACTTTGTAAAAAAAGTATACTTTGCAGTTGATGTTTCTGGATGTAACTCCAAAAATAAGAAAGTAATCGTCTATCCTAACTTTACTAGAAAATTTGAAACCACAGTTGTTTACACAAGCTGAGTTAAATGATTTAGTGAGAGATTTGGGTTTGACTAAGGAAAAAAGCAGAATTGCTTGGTTCTAGGCTGAAAGAAAAACATTTATTGGAATTTGGAACATCTATTTACCATTATAGAACAAGAGATCAACAGTTTGTATCAAATTTTATGTACCAAATTTTCCCTATGTTGAAATTTAATCGATGTCATATTGTGAGAGAACTGTGGGTGATACAAAAAAACTGATACGAGATACGGTTTCAGCACCCAAAAATACATAATACTTAGATGTATTGGTTTAAAAAGTTTTTACAAATATTTTTTTGTTGGCCTATGTAGTTAATCGATGCCTCCTGCGCCGAAGCGACCACAAAACGCTACAAGCTTTGTAAATTTGTCTGCAAATCTGTTTGGAAAGGAATATTATCCATCTATCTGATATGATCAAAATATCGCAAGTAAAATAAAGATAATAGAAGTCTGAAAAGAAACTTTTATAAATTATCGTAAATCGTAAATAAATTCTCGTTTTTTGTTAAGTTGGTAAAGATTATTTGTATCACATTTATTATATTTTGTATAAATCGTATATAGTTTGTTCTTTTTAGTTTTCCATACGGAACACTTATAGGATCACTTCGCTATCTGTCCATCTGTTTGTCTGTCCTTCTTATTATTCTTATTATTTTTTAAAAAATTTCCAAAAATCACTGACCCCTCCTTTTATCTCAAGAACTACTGATCAAAAAATTCTGGAATATTCTCCACAGGATGTAGATGACGAAAATTATCACAAGCCCATTACCTTTAAGAATTTGTCTGGTATATAAAAAAAAACAAAAATTTCAACGTCATCAGTTTTCAACAAAAATCGGAAACAAACTTTGTTGAAAACTCATTTGGGGTGTGTTTTGTCAAGTTATTGATCATTTTCTACTTCCGTAGCAAAAATTTTTATTTTAAAAGCAGTCAACACTAATTGCGCAAGTTCAACTTGCACTTGGCCGGTTATTTAATAATAGATTCTAAACCGATATTAATTATTTCTTATACCTATTTTCAGATAATTATATAAGGTTTATTATTCTTATTATATAGTTGGTGTGAAATTAGCTAAGAGGTCCGAGAGTTCATGTTAAAACCTATATAATCTAAATTGATCAACCAATATTCCTGGATTATAATGGAGTCCCAACTAATTTAAAGGATTTTGCATAATTTAGGCCCTCGTAAAGCTCTGAACTAATTTGATGTTTTGTATGCATGGAATAATACTCTCAAATAGTCACTAATTTCGAAATTGTTACAGAAACGTTATGTTGTTATGTTAATTTAACTTACTGATAGAATAACTATAATCGTATAAATTATCATATTAATTAGGTACCCTTGTTCTTGTTGCTTCATAGAGGAACATATATGATTTTGAATTGTTTTATATTGATTTAAAATTGTAAATGTTTATATCCTTTAAAAACTACAAATTACAATCGAAATTAGAAATGTCTAAGTACTCTGTTAGCGCTCTTTTAAGCTATCAAGCTTATCGGTCAGTTCTCAAAATGATAAAGTTTCATAAATTATTTCACACGTAGCAGCTCACGCTGGAATAATGCCAATTTTCGTTTGTAACGGAGTTACGTTGTGTCCTACGCACCATCAACCACTGACGACTGCTGTAACACAGGATATTGTTGAAGTCAGCGTTAAATAATACAAAATTAGGTAGAAATAAATTACTAGCTTCAAGAATAATCTTAAGATACATTTACGAATTTGCCAATTTCCTTCATCAAAATAACAAAGGCCTATCTGCAGCATAAAGTAGAGTATTATTGAAATTGACATTGTTATCTCCAAAAAGATTAGGAATAATAAGTGTAATTTGTGATCTAAAATAGCACACCACTACCAATTTTTTCAGTTTCCGTTGTTCAGTATTGATAACACGTAGGCTGAAAAATCTTTTTTTGCAAAATTCGACTTTGCTCATCAATATAGTCTCCTTCAAAAGCGATACAATCAGTCTAACGTTAGTCTGTTTGTTCTAACATCTATATATCTTTCTTGTAGAAGGATTTGTCTTCAAAATAGACCTCAGTTTCAGCGATAGCTTCTTCATTGGAGCCAAATCTCTTTTCCGCAAGCATTTGCAGATTTGCGAATAGATAATAGTCGCTGGGGGGCAAATCTGGAGAATACGATGGATGAGGAAGCAATTCGAACTTCAATTCATGCAACTTTGCCATCGTAACCATTGACTTGTGTCACGGTGCATTGTCTTGATGAAAGAGCACTTTTTTCTTGTTCATTTGGGGCTTTTCTTTGCGATTTCTGCCTTCAAATGCACCAGTAACTTTATATAATATTCGCTATTGATGGTTCTTCCCTTCTCAGCATAGTCGATGAATATTATTCCACGCGCATCCCAAAATACAGAGGCCAAAACCTTCCCAGCCGACTGTTATGTCTGTGGTCGCTTCGGGCGGCTTTCACTGGCTGCTGTCCACTCAGCTGACTGCCAATTTGATTTCGGTGTATAGTGCATGAAAAAATCCTTTTTATTGTGCTTAAACAAGTCCAAACAGCGCTCAGAATCAACAGCACGTTGTTGTTTTTGGTCCACCGTAAGCAAACGCGATACCCATTTCGAACAGAACTTTCTCATGCTCAAATGTTCATGCAAAATATGACCAACATGATCTTTTAATATCTTTAGGATGTAGCTATCTCACACAATTTCACTTTATGGTCATCCAAAACGATTTTGTGAATTTTTTTTATGTTTTCCGGTGTAACCACCTCATTTAGGCGCCCAGAGCGTTCAGCATCATTTGTATCTGTACGACCGCGTTTAAATTCAGCATACCAGTAAATGATGAATGATTTTCCAGGAGCAGAATCTTTGTAACACTTATCAAGACATTGCTTTGCTTGAACGGTATTTTTTCCCATCAAAAAACAGTGCTTAATCAACATACCAAATTCGACTTTTTTCATCATTTCATTGTTTTGAAAATATCAAAAGTAGCGTCACTAAAACCACTGTAACTTGTAAACTAATAGTCGAAATGTCATGAAATTTTGGCACTTATCGTTTGAAGGTTGGTACTTCCTAAAAATCATATGGATTTTTTGAAAAGGGCGACATCTATGTGTCAGACCAAAAACTTTTCAGCCTATATGTTATATCTGTGCCTATATTTATTCCCTCTGAGATGCTGGGGACAATTTAATAGCAATATATTTCCTTGATTTTTTTATGAACACAGAGTTCAGTTGTAGGACCATATCGCGTCAAATAATTGTCTCTTATTCTTTAAGTCCTCTAATTACCCCATAAACCGAAACATTGACGTTAATTTAAGCACCCTATTTCATTAAATTGACTCCTAAGTATTGTAAGTAATTAAATTTGCAAAATATATTTACATTAGGAGCATCGTTGAGTCCGAATAGAATCAAAACCTGATACGTGAAAACCTGTCACTCTTCTTTAAAGCTCGAACACTAATTTTCCTTTCTTTGATAAAACCACAATATCCACAGATTTTTGCGAGTGAGCTGGTTTTAAGTTTATCAAAATAATTTGGTTTACATGCTCGAGATTCTGCTAACTCGTTAACCTTCTAAAGTTGCTTTTTGATCAAAGATATTTCTGTTGAGAATTAGGCGACTAGAGATAAGTTTAGATATTTCAAAAGAAATAAGAAACTATCTTTGCCTGAAAACGCTACTTTAAGAATAGATTTATTTGGGTTTATGCTACTTTTGTCAACATCTCATCGTTGTAGACGTCTTTGTAAGACGTGTAATATAAAGTTTAGTACATTTCACAAAATGCACAAAACGATGTGTTTAATTTAAAAAAAATAACCGGTCAAGTGCAAGTTTAACTTGCTCAATTAGTGTTCCGTACGTTGATTGCTTTTAAAATAAAAAATTTTGTTACGGAGGTATAAAATGATCAGTGACTTCACAAAACACGCCCCCAATTGAGTTTTTCAAACAAAGTTTGTTTCCAATCTTTACTTTAATTTTTTTTATATATATATATATATATATATATATATATATATATAATATATATATATATATATATATATATACACCATAAATCAGGGGTGCTCAAACGGTCGATCGCGATTGACAAGTCGATCGCGAGTGCTTTTTGAGTCGATCTCGAGAAAAAAATTCCGATATAGAACTATTCACAGATTTTGTTTTAGGTAAGTAAAACAAAATGTAATGAATTAACTACTAAAATTTATTCGATCCACACTTAGGCCAGAATAACCCTCTCATCACTTTCTTTTATCGTAATAACCCCCTGCTAGCGGCAAAAGGCGGCTTTATCAAAGGAACGCGCGGTTTTGATTCCCGCCGATTTTTCTAGAAACTTCGGGCGGCGTGTTTGACGGGAACATTCGAGACTTCGTTCGCGCCGATATAAATGTTGCGCCTGCAGGAATAGGAGTCAGTCTGAGTTGTAAGGCGATACATCGATACAAAGTTTATTAATAAATAGTCCAAAATGAGTGCGGCGAAGAAAAGTAAAACTTATCATTTTAATAACGATTGGTAGGAAGAATTTTTCTTTTGTATGGTAAAGGATAAGTGCATTTGTCTCATTTGCCGTGCGCCAGTTGCAATACCTAAGCGTGGGAACTTAGAGAGGCATCATAAAACGGTTCATAAAAACTATGAAAAGGATTTTCCGTCAGAGAGTGAATTAAGAAAACGAAAAGTACGTGATTTGATAACTTGTTTGAAAAAAGAACAAACCATGTTCACAAGACCAGCCAAACAATCAAAAGCTGCAACGATCGCGTCATTTAAAATATCTCATATATTGGTGAAACACAAGAAACCATTTGATGATGGATTGGTTGTGAAGGAAGCATTTATTGAAGCGGGTGAGACTTTATTTGGAGATTTTAAAAATAAAACAGAGATGCTGCTATTAGAGAACTTCAGTTATCTCGTCCGACTGTCACAAGGCGTGTTGAAGTCATGAGTCAGGGCATGGCAGATAAACTAAAACATGATATCATGGAATGTACATACTTTTGTTTACAGTTCGACGAATCCACCGATATGACAGACACTGCCCAGCTGTGTATTTTTATTCGAATGGTATTCAATGACATGTCGGCTTAGGAAGAGTTTTTGACAATGATTCCTCTGAAAGGAAAGATCTGTGGCGAAGATATATATGACGTTTTCTTCAATTTTGTAACAAACTACAAGCTACCAATATATAAACTAGTGTGCATTACAACCGATGGAGCACCAGCACTGACTGGAAACAAAAACGATTTTGTGGCATTGTGTCGAGCTAATGATGATTTCCCTTCATTTTTCTCCTTCCATTGCATTTTACATCAACAAGTTTTGTGTTCAAAAGTTCTAAACATGGAGGAGATTATGGGCATTGCAATAAAAATTGTGAATTCTATCCGTGCACGTAGCTTGCAACGACGGCTCTTTAAATTGCAGTTGGAAGATAGTGAGTCAGCTGAACACACTGATTTAGTTCTTCACACGGACGTCAGGTGGTTGAGTCGCGGAAAATTCCTAGAAAGGTTTCAAGAATTATTGCTCGAAATAACAGCTTTTCTGGACGAAAGAGGTGATGACACTCAGATGCTGAAAAACGGAAAATGGCTGACTGATTCGGAATTTTTGACAGACATCACAATGCATTTAAACACCATTAATTTGGAGCTTCAAGGTAAAGGAAAAACTATTATTGGGATGATTAGCGCAATAAACGCATTCAAAAGTAAATTGCAACTTATGATAGATCAACTGAAAAGAAAGGATCTGAAAAATTTTCCGTCTTTGAAAGCAAGGATTCCTCAGTTGAATTATGATATTTATGAGGCAGAATTATCAAATATTTTGGGCCAATTCAAAATACGTTTTTATGATTTCAGTATATTGGCAAATATCGCATCATTTATGAGTTATCCTTTTTCGTGTAAAAACATTGAGGACTTAGCTACTGAAATAGCAAGTCAGTTTAACATGGACTCATGTTCTGTTGAAAATGAGTTAGTGCAGATTATATCAGATATACATCTCAAAGCCACAGCATCTGATACAAAATTCTGGTGTTTTATATCTGAAGATAAATATCCGAATCTAAGGCAAATCGCCTTTCAAGTGACGGCAATGTTTGGGTCAACTTACTTGTGCGAGTCTGCATTTTCTGAAATGAAGATAATTAAGTCAAAATATCGCAATCGACTAACTGACGAACATATGTCATCATGCTTGCGATTAGCACTCGGTAATTACGTACCATCTTATGAAAAGTATGCTGAGGACATGCAGTGCCACGCTTCAACATCCGAAGTCACTCTTTAGTTAAGTTTAGACACTAGAACTCGTTTGTTTTGTAAGAACCAATAAACTCGCAATTTTGAATAATTATGAGTTTTTTCATTGACATTTTAGAGCCGACCTACACTTACCTTGACTAAAAAAATGCATATTGTGCGGAAAACTAATATCTATGCCACGATACACCCTACCTAGACGACAATCCTGCATCACACTTACTTGCAGCCTCTCAGAGTCGATCGATCGTAGTCTAACAATATTGAGGTAGATCGCCAGCAGTTCAAGTTTGAGCACCCCTGCCATAAATTATTAAAGGTAATGCACTCGTAATAATTTTCGTTCAGTCTACACCCCGTGGAGAATATTCC
Organism: Pachyrhynchus sulphureomaculatus; assembly: GCA_019049505.1. Classification (NCBI taxonomy): domain Eukaryota; kingdom Metazoa; phylum Arthropoda; class Insecta; order Coleoptera; family Curculionidae; genus Pachyrhynchus; species Pachyrhynchus sulphureomaculatus. The sequence goes on along the minus strand of CM032449.1, from coordinate 150,541,838 downwards.
AGAGTTTCTTCAAAGTTTTTTGATCAGTATTTTTCAAGATAAGGGGGCGGACAGCGATTTTTTAAAAATAATACAAAGAAAAATGTGCGCAAGTATTACATTATGTATATATATAATATATATATATATATATATATATATATATATATATATATATATATATTATATATATATATATATATATATATATATAATATATATATATATATATATATATATATATATATATATATATATATATATATATATATATATATATATATATATATATATATATATATATATATATATATATATATATATATATATATATATATATATATATATATATATATATATATATATTTTGCTCGTGTTTTCACAAGCTTTTTTTCACAAGCTTTCATTTGACACCACACTCGATGACCTAGTAAAAGATTTTTTTTTTCATTTCCGATTTCACCCCCAAAACTAACCCCTTAAGTCAAAATTTAACTTTCAAAACTACATGGCTCTGATAAGACCAGCATTCCTATATTATTACCAAATTTCAACTTTCTATGAAAAATAGTTTCGGAGAAAATCGGATAGCCAGACAGACGGACAGACACCGAAGTCATCTTATAAGTGTTCCGTACGGAACACTAAAAAGGCAGCTTTTGAAGTTTTGTTTAAGATAATTATGGTTACTTACAGTTTTTCACTCTCCGATTTTAATAGTACTTAGTTATATAGAACGGAAATACACACAAATATAACATGTCATTATGGTCAAGGGATAGGTTTAAATACCTTGGTGTGTAAAATTGAGTAATGGAGGGATAGTAAATTCGATTATATACATTCGGGATAGCCATTAAGAACCCTGGGGAGCTAATATACCAAACTAGATTTAGCGGACAATTTACAGTAGATCGCATTCGTTCAATGTAAAATTGATTGTAAATTCTAGGGCACAATTCCTTATAAGTTTGAAAACAAATAGCCTAAACACAAAGAACATAGAAAATTTCCGGGAGTATTTGAAATTCTATTATAATATAAGAATACAAGGTAATAAAGCGTCCGTAAATGAGATTGTGTGAATTTCATGAGAGCTTGGATCTTTCGAGATATCACACATAACAAACAAGATTGATTGCCAGATTTTATGGTTTTCAATTGAATAAGTTTGGAGTAAAAGATATGTTGTGGCACGTTGCCTTTATCACTAGGAAATAATTGAATGTTTAACAGTTGAGGATATTACTATTTTGAAAACCAATTGATTCTGTAATATTATTGGTAATAATAATAATAATCGGTGAGCAAAAAAATCGACTCAAACGATTTTGTTGATTAAAACGGTTTTACTAAATAGAACCATTTTTGCGTGCTTAACAACGTACTCGTTGCACGCTATTCATCCCTATAAAAATACGTGCAACTGTATTTTCCTATCATTCCTTTATCGGAACTGGAACCATCGACATCTCTGATATAGTTGCTTATTAATTACATCATCGGAAAATGGATACCACCCCGGATGAAACGGCACAAGTCATTGCCCTATTGTAAGAAAGGCATAGCTAATGTATAGTCGCTACGCAACTGCACCTCAGCCTGTCAGCTGTCTCCAGAGTCTACAAAGGTTACTAAGTTCCTTTACTAAGGTGTACCTCGGAGCGAGACGACCACTTCGTTGTCAACACAATTCTAAGAAATCGTCACTTGACCGGAGCTGAGGTCCTGAAAATTTAAAGAAGCTAACCTAACTCCGAAGAAAAACCAGCTAACGCACCTTAATTGAGAGCAGTCCATCGATAAGCGCGGCTCAAATTTGTCCGAGAACATTTCGACTGGACCTTAAAGCAATGGCGCTTCATTTTATTCTCCGACGCATACCGGGTGTGCCTACCTGGCAGTGATTAAACAAGACGAGTGTATAGGAAGCCTGGGGAGCGCTGTGCGCAGTGCTGCATTACTGAAACGGTTGCCTACGAAGGAGGTTCTGTCATGGCATTGGGAGGCATCTCACTGGATGCGAAAACCGATTTGGTTTTCGTGACTGATGAAACTTGTAGCGGTGGATTAAGTGCTCATTGTACATCGAGGAGATCCTGCAGGAACACACAATGCGAGGCCACATGCTGCTGCATCGGTGAGGCCATACCTGGCGCAAGTGGAAATTCCACATTAGACTGGCCCGTGTGGAGTCCTGACCTCAATCCAATCGGGCACATGTGGAATGAGCTGAAATGAAGGGTTCCAGCCACAAATCCAGCCCCTGCATCGCTGAGGGACTTAAATGTTGCGATGACGGAAGAAGGGGGAAGAATCATACAGACAGTGGTGAAAATGCTCACCCGGTCCATGAAAAACCGGCTAGAAGAAGTAATAAGGGCTAGAGAGAGTAATACAAAATATTGATGGATTGTTAAACTTAAGATTTGTTTAATTTTTCCTTTCTCTTACCCCTATATTCAATCCTTGTTTTCTTTGTATCCCCTTTCAATCATCTTAATTAGTAAAAAGCATGAGGTATTCTATGGAATTTGGTATCATTAGAAAGAGATACTAAATGATGATACTCAGATCCGTAAAAATATATGAACACTAAGTTCTAGGATCCTTGTTAAATGAAACCAAATAGTTTGAGTCGATTTTTTTGCTCACCAGTATATTTGCATTATAAAGTATTAAACATGCAATTGCACTAACCAGAATTAAGACTAATTTTGTAAATTGTTCATATTTCCATAAATTATGCCCAAAATATTTTAGTTCTTTCAGTGTAATGATTTTTTAATATAACCAAGCGCTTATTAAAGTTTGGAACAAGAAAATATGAGTTGTAATTCTCAAATATCGTAGTATTGTATAAATCATGTTAAAATTATCCCTGATACTAACAGAAAGCAAAATTTCCAAAAACTATTCCCTACCATCACATGACTACATATATGTTGGACTGCACTGTTATTTGTAACTCTCTGAATGAGATCGTTCTAAAGTAGAATCAGTAAGTTAAAGAAATGAGAGAGAGCTCTTGAAATATCATTCAAACAACAAATACGTTTGTTTTCCTACTTTTTTTTTCAATTATGTGCATATGCATTAAACCAATATTTGCCAAAGTCGATACTTACTTCTGTTTTGTTGACTCTATTGTGATATCTTGACTCCAACATTTTCTGCAATAGCGACATATTCAAATTGTCAATTAAAGCAATTATTTCCTAATTATTTAAGTTAAAAGGCACTTATACTGCGTATTAAATAATTTAAGACCTACAGGTGTGCATAATATTACTAGCTAACTGGTTTTTCATTAACAAATAAATTCGAAATTCCTGCTATGTTTGAAAATAATAATTAGACCGCGTAGAGTCCTATTAAATAGAGCGGATTAATGATAGTGCTTGAAATTTCATTGTAGTCATGGTAATTACAAAGTAATAAAGCCTTGAAGAGCCTTTGAAGTATCTCTTGACAAACAAGATGGATAGCCTGATTTCGTTGTTTATGTTGCATAAATACAGAGTGGAAAATATGTTTGTTGCGCAAACAAGTCTTTAGATATACTACATTAAATTTCAATACTCTCAATCATTATTTTTTAAATATTGTGAAACGTTTTTAAATATTGTGAAACGTGGCGTTTAAGTTCGAAAGAACTAGGATTAACTTCGAGATTAAAAATACGATATACTAAAATAATTTTAATAACCTTATATAACGACTCAAATTATGCAAACTAAAAATCTACTAACTTTCCAGTTCCATTTTCATGTAGTGTAATATTCATAAGCTTATCTCATTCTGATGTGCAAAGATACACTCATGCTTCTGAGTAATTTAATTATATACAATATAATTCATAAATTACATTTGTACGCTCTAATTCATTACACAGCCCCACAAAAAAAAAAATGGGGTATACTTTTGATGCGATATATCAGATCCGTAGTATTTTTGCCCGCTGATCACGAATCTGACGTCAGAATATCGCCATCACATCTCAATTTTTTTTTTTGGGAGCTAACCTCAAAAAATAGGTAAAAATTAGTAAAAATTAAGAAAAATATACTCCTAAAAAATTGATTCAAGCTTTTTCATGAATCCAAAGATGTATTAATATGTATTCGGACACGCTAAGCTAATATTCATCGGTTGGATTGAGCCATACAGTTCTGTTTTCTTTCTAACCTCAATAAATCAGACAGATATAGTGCTTCTCGAATGCAAAAACGAATTCAAATTAAAATTCAACCGATTCTTACCAAATTTGGTACACGGGGGTTTTTTTTGGGTTGCTGATCATGAATCTGAGGTCGGATTTGCAAAATTCAAAATGGCGGATCCAAGATGGCGAATCCAAAATGGCGGACAAAATTTTTGAAAACCAACCGATTCCTACCAAATTTGGTATACAGTTGGGGAATCCTCAAACCTGATACTCTTAAACCCTAAACCCTGAAACCTTAGACTCCCACACCCTGTAACCTCAAAAAAATAGACTTCAATAACCCTGTAACTTTAAAAAAATGAGACCCAATAAACTCAAAACCAGGACTTTTAAACCATATACTCTCAAATAGTAGACCCTTAAGCCCTAGAATTGCGAAGGTTAGACCCGCGCCTAACTTTCCTTTTTTTGGCTGTATCTTGTTCTTTTTTCCGCGAATGACCTATTCAAAGGCTTTCTGCCCAAACGCTTTTGAGGACTTGTTTCTCTTTTTAGCGACCAGCAATAGTCCGCTAGCATATGGTCATCCCATCGTCCTTGATACCGATTTTCTATGATTTTCAGATCTTGGTGAAAACTTTCCCCTTGCTCCTCACTGTAGTCACCAAGATTATCTGGGAAATCATCGATGTGGGAGTCCAGGAAATGTAATTTTAGATTCATTAAGCAACCTAATGTTTGAAAATTTTTTACCATTTTCTCGACTATTTCTTTGTACTTAGGACTTTTATTATTTCCCAAAAAGTTTGTTGCGACTTCTTTAAAACTAAACCAAGCAGCTTTTTCAACTTTATTCATTTTAGTAACAAATAATGAATCTGGAAACAATTTTCTTATTTGTGGCCCGTCAAATACGCCTGCCTTAATTTTAGCTTCAGAAAATTTCGGAAATTTTTTATGCAAATATTTGAAACATGGGCCGTTTGTATCTAATGCTCTCGTGAATTGCTTCATAAGTCCAAGCTTAATGTGAAGCGGGGGAATAAGAACTTTTCCTGGATCTACCAATGGTGGAAACAATACATTATTTTCACCAGGAGTGAACGATTCTCTTGTTGGCCAATTTTTTTTCTTATAATGACGTTCCCTGTCTCTGCTATTCCACAGACATTCATAACAGGGATAAAGTGTAAACCCTGACTGTTGGCCAAGCAATATTGTTACAATTTTCAGATCTCCACAAATTTTCCAGTTATGATCAGCATATTTTATTTTTATCAAAAGCTGCTTCATTTTTTCATATTGCTCTTCCATAACTGTGGAATGAGCAATCGGAATGGGAGCGTAAACGTTGGTATTATGCAGCAAAACTCCCTTAATGCTCCGTTTAGAAGAATCAATGAACAGTCTCCATTCTTCAGGATCGTATGAGTTATTTTGAAATTCATCCATTAGACCTTTTACATCGGTACAATATGAAAGTGACAATTCCTCGTCCATTGTGAAATATTTTCGAAATTCTTCATCTCTGTTTCTATAATAAGAAATCGTAGCTTCTGGCTTAAGTAAATGTCTTTTCTTTAAAAAGGAAGCAAGATGCTCTGAACCATCTTTGGATAAGCCTAAATCTCTGACTAGATCACTAAGTTCTGACTGTGATACGAGTATTGGTTCTGGTTTACGGTTGTATGGTAGAAATTCTTTATCTGTGTCACTAATATATGATAGGTTGTCACTAGAACATTCATTAGTAACAGTGTTTGAATCTTTTTCGACAGTCTCAATGTTTTCGGCATAAACTGATAAGGTGAAATCATTTGTTTCCATAACATCAGCATCAAGTGGTTCAGGAGGCGGAATTAGTTTAGTTGGTCTTGTTACAGTCGAAACATCGTTATAAGTAATAGTGCTTTTATTTTTTCGGTTATGCCTAGATACAACATTCATACAAAAGTAGCAATCATTTTCACTGTATGGTCTATTCCATATTGCTGGTCTGGAATATTTAATCGCCTTCTTATTGATGTACAACATTATTTTGCAAGAACTGCAAATGATGTGGGGAACCCAATCTGTATCCTGGTGCTGTATTTCAATGTTAAAACAATCCTTATATAAGGTTTTAATCTTATCCGTTATCGGTGACCCCATTTTACTCAATACGTGTTGACAGCAAATATAACAAAATGAATCACTGTTTTTATCGCACTTATGAAAAGTCCTTGTACCGTGAGACCGTTTTCTTGTAGCATTATACTCTACATGAGCCAAGTCACCCACACATGAAGAGCTACGGTCGCTGGATGACGACGGCTGCGGGCCCGCTTTCCCACCCTGACCAACCGCCGATACTGGGTTTCCGAGTCCCTGCATCGTAATTCTCTTTCTTCTACCTGCTATGACGGCATCTAAGCCGTTATCCAGGGACTCTGTCGGCTAGTGGAGTAACACCGTTGCCCACCGTCACCACGTGGAGGTGCCCTGGATGCAGGTAGAAGAATAAAAATCGACCGATGAATTTTCTCGGCGTTCAAAATGGCGCGAAAACATCTGCCATCTTGAATTTTGCAAATCTAACCTCAGATTCGTGATCAGCGACCCAAAAAATCCCCGTGTACCAAATTTGGTAAGGATCGGTTGAATTTTAATTTGAATTCGTTTTTTGCATTCGAGAAGCACTATATCTGTCTGATTTATTGAGGTTAGAAAGAAAACAGAACTGTATGGCTCAATCCAACCGATGAATATTAGCTTAGCGTGTCCGAATACATATTAATACATCTTTGGATTCATGAAAAAGCTTGAATAAATTTTTTAGGAGTATATTTTTCTTAATTTTTACTAATTTTTACCTATTTTTTGAGGTTAGAAAAAAATTGAGATGTGATGGCGATATTCTGACGTCAGATTCGTGATCAGCGGGTAAAAATACTACGGATCTGATATATCGCATCAAAAGTATACCCCACTTTTTTTTTTTGTGGGGCTGTGTTATCATTAAATAAATCCAAATTTCCCTTTTTGTTTGAAAACAGTAGCTAGATTACGGAAATAGTGCGTATAACAAGATATTTGCAAAGATGTTTAAAATTTCTTTGAACATTAGCAGTACCTTCGAGATATCAAGATTAATTCTATGATTTTTTCGCAAGCAACGCAAGAAAGCATAGGGATAGAAAAAACCACAAATTAAAAGAGTGGTTTAATGAAACATGTAAAAGAATGGCAAACAAAAAAATAAATGCCAGGATGAAATGGTTGAAAACAAATAATATTGAGGACAGACGGAAATATGAAAGTATTAGGAAGGAATGTAATAAAGTAATTAAAAGAACAAAAAGAGAATGGATAGATGAACAAATTCGAGAAATAGAAACAGAAGGTCGGAATGTTAACACAAAACAGTTTTACAATAAGATCGAAATAACAGGAAACAAAGGAACATAACTTATAAAGAAAAAGTCAGAGGAGTGAAAGACAGAGAGGGAAAAATAATAGAAGAAAAAAAACAGTATATTATTATATGGGAGGAACATTTCAAGCACCTCTTAAACGAACAAATACAAGAAGAATATATAAACCGAAGAAAACGAGCAAGAAGAAAATGAAATGGAAATGATTCTAGAACCAACAAGAGATGAAATAAAAGAAATAATACTAAGAAATAAGAACGACAAAAGCCAGGCAAAGACGGGATAAACATGGAATTGTTCAAATACAGCGGAAAAGAACTGTGAAAGCATGTACTAATTAAACAGATATGGAAAGAAAAACGCATGTCACTTGATTGGAAAGGAGGTGAAATTGTAATAATACACAAGAAAGGTGACCAACGAGTATGCGAAAATTATCGAGGAATTACCCTGCTCTTATTACAAGATTTTGACAACGATGATACACGAAAAACTAAAATATGTAATAAAAAATGTAATAGGATAATACCAATGCGGATTTACAAAAAAAAACTACGGTAGATGCAATACATGTGGTCAAACAAGCATTGGAAAGAGCACAACAACATGCACTAAACTTGGAATTGTTGTTCATTGACTTCAAGCAAGCATTTTACTCGGTTAAGAGAACTGGATTAAATACAGTGCTAAAAGAACTGGGAGTACCGAGCAAGATAAGACGATTATGTATGATTACACTGAAAGAGACATTCGCCAATGTCAAAACACAGAAAGGAAGAACACAAGATTTCGAAATTAACGAAGGAGTTAGACAGGGAGATACATTATCGGCAACGTTATTCAACCTAGCACTACAATAAGTAGTAAGATAACAGGAAGACACATTAAGATGAGGATATACAAGACAATAATACTCCCAAAACATGGAAACATCTAAGCAGAGAAATATAACAAGGAAAACGGGTCTGATCAACCCATAAACTAGATTTAGAGAAGTTAAAGGGTGACCCTACCCCAAGAGGGGTGTTTCCAGGCCATTTATTATTTATTTCAGTTTGCATTGTATAAATATAACATACACATAGCACTAGGTTGGTTTCGCAAATAAAAAGTCGGTAAATTTAAAAATAATTCCGTCTAGCAATGAGGATGCTCTTTTTTATAAACTATAAAATTATATTTGTGATGTTACCATTATATGAAATATTGTGATACTCCGTCCTATTCAAAATTTATTACGGAATAAATTGAAACGTTTCGAGAGAACTAGAACTAATAGTAGGACTAAAAAATGTAGTATTTTATAACAAAGGGCAAAAACATATTACAGAGATAAATATTAGTATTTGGAGCTTAATAACTATTTAGTTGTGTATTTAATAAAAGTAAATCAAAATATCACATTAAGGACATTTGTAAATTAATTTAATCATACTTGCATAAGTTATGCATAAGAAGTTTTAGTTGGTTTAATTCACTGGTGAGCAAAACAATTCGTTTTTGCTCGCTCAGCAACGTACTCGTTGTGCGCTATTCATCCCTGTAACAGCACATGCACCTGCATTTTCATATCATTCCTTTATCGGAACCTGAACCGCTATTTCTGCTTACTAATTACGTCATCGGAAAATGGTCATTGCCCTATTGCAAGAAGGGCATGGCCAACGTGTAGTTGCTGCGCAACTGAACCAGTCAACTGTCGTCAGAGTTTACAGACATTACCAAGAGACTGGCGCCTTTACACGGAGACCAGGATCAGGAAGAAGAAGGTGTACCTCGGAGCGAGACGACCGCTTCATTGTCAACACAACTCTCTCTCAACTCATTTTACCTTCGTTAAGGTCCAGCAGGAGCCTCGACAAGTTCGTGGTCGGGCTGTCAGTCATTAGACAGTTAGAAGAAGACTTAAAGAAGCTAACGTAACTCCGAAGAGAGATGGGAGAACATCGATTTTTTACATTTTCTTAAAAATTATACAAAGAAAACTATTACATCAAGTATATTTTTGAAATTTGACACCCCACTCGGTGACCTGGTAAAAACTTGTCTTTTTTACTTCCGATTTCACCCCCCCCCCCCCCCCCCCCCAAATTAACCTTTGAAGTCAAAATTTAACTTTCAAAACTATACGGCTCTTACTGGGCCATCAATTTCTATATTTGTTCCAAATTTCAACTTTTTGTGTCAAATAGTTTCTGAGAAAATCGGGCGTGACAGCCCGACAGACGGACAGACACTGAAATGATCCCTTAAGTGTTCCATACGAAACACTAAGAATTAGTAAGATTCATATTCATTGTAATCTTTTAGCATATTCAGATTTAAAAAAGTATAAATTTTAGCCCGTTTTTACAACCTTCATAACTTGAAGACAAAAAAGCAAACTTAAAACATCTTAAATTAAAGCTAATTGAATATCTAGGACATATTTTGGGGATTAAAAATGTGAAAATAAATAAGTTTTTAACAGAAAATAAAAAAAGTTTATGATGTGTAATGCATGAAAATAGGTTAAGAATTTCAAGTATTTACATATTTTCAACCCAATACCGTATAATAAATTAAAAACCACCCTCTAAAAGGGGGGTTTATATATCTAGCATAAGTCTTCAAGCTGAAAAAATCCAGAAAGTTAGTGAAAATAATACTGACAAGATATTATAGAATGTAATTCCATGTCTTTAAAAGTTATAGCTGAACATCAGCCCCTAAAACTGGGGTTGAAATGCGTTTCAGTGCCGTTATAATGTAAAAAATGAATTTTCATGAATTACACATCATAAATATTTTTTTTTATTTTCTATTAAAAACTTATTTATTTTCACCATTTTAACTCTCAAAGTATGGGGTAGTTACTCCTAAATAAGAAAATGGAAAAATATGCTCTATATTTTTAATTAGCTTTAATTTAAGACCTTTTACGTTAAGTTTGGTTTTTTTGTCTCAAAATTATGAACGTTAAAAAAAGGGCTAATTTTGCGGTTACTCTTTGTGGGGCTGTAAAATTTAATTGTTCGGACCATGATGAATCTTCTATACTGCTTCGCTTCAAATGATACTATTTAGGGCTTGCACGCATAATACTGTTTTAATTACATTAAAATTTTCCTTAAATACATCACGCGAATAAAAATTGTTAAAACGTCATAAAATGTATATCGTCCGTACATAAGTTAATCAGAAATATTCAGATAAGATTTTTTAACAACCGAGCGGCCAGCAAACTGCCGAGAACGAAATTGCAGGTTGTAATTATCGAATAGCACAGTATATCAACTACCTCATATTGATGTCAAAACGTAAGTCATAACTCTAAACAATATTCCACAAGTTGTAATGCACATTTATACAACGTTACGTTAGCTCAAAATTCCCCTCTATGTTTGAAAACAATTAGGCCACATGAACAACGTATTTCAAATTTCATTGTAGCCTTGAGGTAGAGGGTAATCAAGCGCCAGTTAACAATGTTGTATGCATCTCTTTGAAACCAAGAAGTACCACACATAAAAAACAAAATTTACTACCTGATTTTGCGGTTTTGTATTCTATAAATATACAGTGAAATATATGTTGGTTACGCAGTGCTGTTAGGTTTTAATGTAATATGTATGTATAGGTAACAGAACAATTTTAAATATAAAATATATTATTTGAGATGTGTAAAATGTATTCAGCTTTAGTTTTTAGTACCCTTCCGAAATTCATTGCCTGAGAAATTAAAATTTCATATATATATATATATATATATATATATATATATATATATATATATATATATATATTTATATATATACATATACATATACATATACATATACATATACATATACATATACATATACATATACATACACATACATCAGTTTACAACGTTCTCCGATATTTTCCGACTTCCAGTTTCCAGGTTTTTCAGTCGTTTCATAGATCCAGGTTTCCTTCCTCAATTTCCTTGTCTATCCTCTCTCTCTCTCCAACTTGTTTTCGGTAATACTGTACTATACAAGTGTATAATGTGATACTTTTCACTATGGGTTCATAAATCTTCTTTTTGTTGGCTTTATTAATAGATTCATCCCATAGAATACTGTCTAGCAGTTTAATGACTTTTCGTGTTGCTGTATTTCTCTCTCTTATTGCCCTGTCCAGTTTTCTATTCTTCGAAATTCTTATACCCAGATACTCGTGCTCGCCACAGTGTTTTATCGTGGTTCGATCGCCCATTATAAGATATTTTTGTTGCCCTCCAATACATAGATATTCTGTTTTCTTCACATTAACTTCTAAATCTTTGTATGCGTCAAATAGTTTTCTCGTCATGTAGTTCAAGTCGATCTTGGGCCATTACCACTTGGTCATTTGCTAAGCATAGCGTGTACAACATGGTATTAATTAATGGTATCGCCATTAGTCTATATTTCTGCTTCCATCTCTTTAGTACACTTTCCAGACATGTCTTAAAAAGGGTGTTTGATAAACAGCATTTTGGCGTAATAAATCATGGTGTTATCTGTGTTTTTGTTTTAATTTTTCTTATGGGTTGGTCGTATAGTGTTTTGACAGCTTAAATTAATTTTATGTTAATATTAGAACTTTCCAGTGATTTCCAATTTCTGGAGAGGAACGCTGTCATATGCTTTTCTTAAGTCAACGAACAGCAAGCGGACTTCTTGGTTTTATGTTATCTTTTTTTCTATTAATTAAGTGAAGTAGAAAATGTGGTCCATTGTAAATCATCTCTTGCGAGAGCCTGCTTGTTATTCTGCTCCGAAATCTTGATATTTCTTCTCCGTAGTTTCTACGCGTGGATGCAGTAACTGCTATTCCTCGGTAATTATTGGAATTGTTTTTGTTACCTTTTTTTGTGTATATTGGTTAGGTATGACACTTTCCATTCCTTCGGGATTTCGCTTGTACTTATGGTATATATTTCTGACATAGTTGTTTAAGGTGTTCGTATAACTTGTCTGTTCCATATTTAAACAATTCTCCCAGGATATCCCCAGGTCCGGGTGATTTGTTATTCTTTAGCGCTTTACATGCGATTTTTATATTGCTTTCTCACTAAGACTTAAGAAAATATTTTATGACAAGAGAAACATATATGTAGGTTACGCAGTCGCTAGGTTTTGATATAATGCCGTATAGGCAACAAAGTAGAAGTTATAATTTTTGAATAGCACAATACAATTGTTTCATATTGACGTAAGAACATGAAGTCCTGATTCTGAACAACAGGTGCATTATTCCACCCAGTTGATAAACTACCTTCATTCGACGTTACCAGTTTACTCAAAATAATATCAACTTAACAACAATAATTAGATCGCTTGAATGGTGCATATAAACGTTCAATAAGCCGAGGGTGTTTGAAATTTTATTGTAGCCGTAAGGTACAAATTATTAATGCGTCAGTAAACGAATTAGTTTGTAATTTGCTGAAGCCTAAAAGTAGTTTATAGGTGCCGTACGTAACACATAATATTGATTACCTGATTTTGTGGTTCTGTATTGCATAAATAGATAGTGAAAAGTTTGTTGCATAAATGTGGTAAACCACATTTATGTAACGTCACTAGTTAGCGTTAAAATAAATTCGAAATTCGTTGAATTCTTGAAAAACAACATGAAGCTAACTATACCACTTGATCACTGTAAACAAAACATTGCATGCAAAAAATTTGTGGAAGTATTTCACATTTCATTAATATTTTGGTTACAAACTAATAAAGCAGCAGTAAAAGTCTGGTTGGAGTTTCCACTTTTCCCCAAAGGTAGAGAGAAAGCGCAAAAGCTTGCTCAAAAAAATATGTAACTGGATATATATATATATATATATATATATATATATATATATATATATATATATATATATATATATATATAAAGGGTGTTTTTTTTATAGAAGTATAGAACTTTGAAATGGAATAAAACAAAGATGAATTTTTGAAATTGACATGAAATTTACTTTATTCGAAAGATCTTCTGGCATTATAATTTAAATATGACTTCTGGCATATGACCGCCACGGCTGGCTCGGACGTAGTCTAATCTGGAGGTCCAATTTTCGATGACTTTTTCCAACATTTGTGGCCGTATATCGGCAATAACGCGGCGATTGTTGTCCTCCAAGTCGTCAATCGTTTCGGGCTTATCGGCGTAGACTAGCGACTTCACATATCCCCACAGAAAATAGTCTAGCGGCGTTAAATCGCACGATCTTGGAGGCCAATTCACGGGTCCGAAACGTGAAACTATGCGGTTACCAAACGTTTCCTTCAATAAATCAATTGTGGCACGAGTTGTGTGACATGTTGCGCCGTCTTGTTGAAGCCACAGCTCCTGCACATCATGGTTGTTCAATTGATGAACGAAAAAGTCAGTAATCATGGCTCTATAGCGGTCACCATTGACTGTAACGTTCTGACCAGCATCGTTTTTAAAGAAGTACGGACCAATGATTCCACCAGCCCATAAAGCACACCAAACAGTCAGTTTTTCTGGATATAACGGTGTCTCAACATACACTTGAGGATTATCATCACTCCAAATACGGCAGTTTTGTTTATTGACGTATCCATTTAAACAAAAGTGAGCTTCATCGCTAAACAAAATTCGCTTATGAAAATCGGGATCAACGGCAATCTTGTTTTGGGCCCATTCACCGAATCTACGCCTTGCTAGGTGATCGTGTGGCTTCAATTGTTGCACGAGTTGGATTTTGTAAGCACGCAAACCAAGATCTTACCGCAAAATCTTCCATAAAGTGGATGGACACATATCCAATTCCTGTGCACGATGACGGATAGACTGATTCGGGTCTTCCTCTACGCTACGTTCTACAGCAGCAATAACTTCTTCTGTACGCACTGTACGACGTCTCTGTGGATGCGTATTATCATTTAGAGTAAACGTGGTGCGAAAACGTTCCATAGTTAATCGAATTAATTGCTCTGATGGACGATTATGTTGACCGTAAAATGGACGTAGTGTGCGATACGTATTTCGAACAGAACCATGATTTTCAAAATAAATTTGCACAATTTGGAAGCGTTGTTCAGGCGTCAGTCTATTCATGTTGAAATGCCAAACCAAACTAAACATAAATCACTTGACAGCTGACAAAATGGCCGCCAGTTAAAAAAGTGTTGCCAACTTAAAGTTTTATACCTCTGTAAAAAACACCCTTTATATATATATATATATATATATATATATATATATATATATATATATATATATATATATATATATATATATGTATGTAATAGCGGATCTCAGTAATAAAGTAGTAGACCAACACCAAATGTTGAAATAAAGATATTGTTTTCGCTCCGCGCGCCAGTGGTAAACAAAACAACTAAACAATATGGTCTACTGTTAACAAGGGCGAGACATTTACAGTGTTGATGAGATTTAACTTATCGGAGGCGCATTATACGAACAGCAACTATGCGCCTGAGCTAGTTTGTATAATGGCTTCATTTCAGGTGCAGGTTGGTTTGACGTTAAAATCCAGTTTTACCCTTTTTTTACTTTTTCAAAAATTTTTAATTTGAATAACAAACTATTGAACATGCTTCTACAAGACCCTACGGGTCACCTGTTTCAATATATGCAGTGATTTCCATAACACCCTCTATATATATATATATATATATATATATATATATATATATATATATATATATATAATATACATACATATATATATATATATATATATATATATATATATATATATATATATATATAGATATACATATATATATATATATATATATATATATATATATATATATATATATATATATATATATATATATATATATGGCCGCGTAATGGAAGACCAAGAAAAACGTCTAAAAAAGTAGACTAAGATCGTATCATCAAACGCAAGTCAACTGCGGATGTCAAGAAAACTGCTGCCGAAATTGCACGCGAGCTAAAGGATGAAAACCTAGCTAATGTTAGTCCAGAAATAGCTTTCTCAGACGAATCTAAATTTAATTTTTGGAAGCGATGGTAGACAACATGTACATTGGTACGAGAAATGATGTTCGGTACCAAATTCCTACTGTAAAACACGGTGGAGGAAGTGTGATAGTTTGGGGAATTTTCTTTGCACAAGAAGTCCGTCCCTTGATCGAGATCAACGGAAATATGAACGCTGATATTTACAAGGACATTTTAGAAAACAATTTGTTATCATATGCTGAAGAAACATTGCCGCAGAATTCGATATTTCAGCAGGATAATGACCCCAAACATACATCCAAGTTGTTAAAATAGTGGTTTTCTGCTTTAAATGTAAGAGTTTTAAGCTGGCCGTTTCAATCTCCGGACTTGAACCCAATAGAACACTTATGGGAAACGCTAGATCGTCAAGCTCGAAAGCATACATATTCAAATAAAGCTGCATTATTCAAATCATTGAAGGAAGAATGGGATAAAATTTCACCTGCTTGTATTAATCGATTACTTGAGTCAATTCCACATCGTTGTACGGCTGTTATCGCTGCAAAGGGTATGGCTACAAAATATTAACATAAAAATATAATTTAAGTCTATTATAGAGCATATGGACTAATAATTTTTCTCGTAGTACAAAGTGACCGGAAACTTTTACACATATAAATATATTCACAAACATAAATAATATTCTTTTACTATATTATTTTGTTTCCTATATCTCATACTCACATCTTATAATGATTAAAAATCATGAGTCTTTTTTTTTCTAATAAATTAGAGTACGAAATGTCACTGGCCGGAAACTTTTGCACGCCACTATATATATATATATATATATATATATATATATATATATATATATATATATATATATATATATATATATATATACATACTTACACTAGCCGTGCCCGCGGCTCCGCTCACATGGACTTGATTCACTACTATCGTCACTGCTTATTCCTTATGTTACCTAATGTAATAAAATATCTGCCATTATTTCCCCTTATCTCCCATTATTTTTCCTTATCTCCATAATTTCCATTATCTAGGCTTATCTCTGCTCATCTCCCATTATTTCTCCTTATCTCCCATTATTTCTCCTTATCTCCATTATCTCACCTTATCTCCTATTATCTAGGCTTATCTCGACTTATCTGGCAATATTTCTTTTTATCTCCCGTTATTTCTCCTTATCTCCCATTATCTCACCATAACTCCCATTATCTAGACTTATCTCCGCTGATCTCCCATTATTTCTCCTTATCTTCCATTATTTATACTTATCTCCCATTATCTCACCTTATCTCCGGTTATCTAGGCTTATATCGAATTATATAGAACATATGTATAAATTTATAAAAACACGTAAATCGAATAAGTGGTTCTAAAGTGAAAAGCGCACTAACAGACAGACAGAGAGACGTTGCATTTTATATACATTATATTCTTTGCAACATGATATTGTTCCATATTTAATGGTTTAGGCAGTGTATTGCAAGAGAACGCGCTAACGGTAACCTTTTTTCCGACTTGATTCACTATTATCGTCACTGCTTATTCTTTATGTTACCTAACGCAATAAAATATATCCTATAACTTGGCCAGAGAACATATGTGTGTTTTAAAAAAAAGCACGTAACGCACTAAAGGACAGAGAGACAGATAGACAGACAGAGAGACGTTGCATTTTATATATATTATAGAATTATAGATAGATAACCTGGCCAGAGAACATATGTATGTTTTAAAAACAAGCACGTAAATCGGATAAGTGGTTCTCTAGTGATAAGCGCACTAACGGATAGACAGATAGACAGGTAGAGAGACAGGCAGAGAGACGTTGCATTTTATATATATTATAGATATAAGATTGTAGATAACCTGGCCAGAGAACATATGTATGTTTTTTAAAAAAAGTACGTAAATCGGATAAGTGGTTCTCCAGTGATAAGCACACTAACGGACAGACAGACAGACAGAGATACGTTGCAATATATATATATATATATATATATATATATATATATATATATATATATATATATATATGTATATATAAAATATAAAAAATATATATCTATAACCTGGTCAGAGAACATATGTATGAATTTAAAAAATTACGTATATCGGATAAGTGGTTCTCGAGGGATAAGCGCACTAACGGACAGATAGACAGACGTTGCATAAGTGGTTGACAAGCGCACAAACGGACAAACAGACAGATATACGTACATTTTATATATATATAGATTATTATTATTATTATATATACCTGGCTGAGATATATGTATGAATTTAAAAAAAGACACGTAAATCGGATACAGAGTTTGCATGGTTCTCGCGTACTAAATGGACAGACAGACAGAGAGACATTGCATTTTATATACATTATAGATTATAGATATTCTCTGTTACATAATATTATTCCATATTTAATGGTTTAGGCTGTGTATTGCAAAGGAACGCGCTAGCGGCAAACTTTTTTCCGACTCCATTTAGTATTATCGTCACTGCTCATTCGTTATGCTCCCTATCGTAATAAAATATAGCCTATAACCTGGCCAGAGAATATATGTATGTTTTAAAAAAAAAATACGTAAATCGGATAAGTGGTTCTCCAGTGATAAGCGCACTAACGGACAGACAGACAGACAGACAGACAGACAGACAGGCAGAGAGACGTTGCATTTTGTATATATTATAGATTATAGATATGTAATTATAATAATTTGTCATATTGTTACATTTACAATTTACCCTTTCTTCAGTAAGATTTGATTATTTATACTTTGTTGATGTCTCCCCTATACCTTTTAAATAAGTAATAAAAATATTACTTCTTCTTCTCGAAGTGCCATGTCCCATACCGACGTAGGCGCCCCTCTCGCCTTTGCCTGTAATTCGTGCCTGTTTTAAGTATTCCACAAATAAAAGGGACCGACAGTTTAATTCCGGTTCCGAACGGCTAGAGTGAAAGAGTTTTACTAGGCATGATACTGCGGGTGGTTTGCCATTGCCATCCCAAAAAAAATATATATTACGACTGACCGTTATTAATTAGTGTTACTGGTAATAATTTTATAAGATTTTTTTTAATTACAACATACTAATAAGAATTAAACTTTATACAATAAGTATTATGTGGATAAATTAAGCCAAAATATTTTGATATTTCTAACATAGATTAAATAAACTGATATAGACTATTTACTCAAATGGCCGCTACTCAATAGGGGATGAAAATCGCTAAAAGCTTTTGCTGCTAAATTTTACATTGAGTTACATCATCTTATAACCATAATCCTTTAGTTTATGCGTTTAGCGAAGCGTCCAATAAACTTTTCACAAACAAATTTCAACCTGCAAATTTCGAATAGCACACTAAGCTAAACAACGTTCCTAGTTAGCATTAAAATAAATTCACACTAATATGCTGGAAAAGCAATAACTTGACCATTGTATGGCTTATATTGCATTCAGCTAATTTGCGAGGGAGTTTGAAATTTCATTATGTTTTGGATTACTGCGTAAATAATAATTCATTAGTTTTTATTATATTTTTTTTACAACTTATCTAACTGCTGTTAAATAAAAAATATTACACGTCTTGAACTTGACACGCCTTACACCAGGGGTGCTCAAACTTGAACTGCTGGCGATCTACCTCAATATTGTTAGACTACGATCGATCGACTCTGAGAGGCTGCAAGTAAGTGTGATGCAGGATTGTCGTCTAGGTAGGGTGTATCGTGGCATAGATGTTAGTTTTCCGCACAATATGCATTTTTTTAGTCAAGGTAAGTGTAGGTCTGCTCTAAAATGTCAATGAAAAAACTCATAATTATTCAAAATGCGAGTTTATTGGTTCTTACAAAACAAACGAGTTCTAGTGTCTAAACTTAACTAATGATGACATATGTTCGTCAGTTAGTCGATTGCGATATTTTGACTTAATTATCTTCATTTCAGAAAATGCAGACTCCCAGAAGTAAGTTGACCCAAACATTGCCGTCAGTTGAAGGGCGATTTGTCTTAGATTCGGATATTTATCTTCAGATATAAAACACCAGAATTTTGTATCAGATGCTGTGGCTTTGAGCTGTATATCTGATATAATCTGCACTAACTCATTTTCAACAGAACATGAGTCCATGTTAAACTGACTTGCTATTTCAGTAGCTAATTCCTCAATGTTTTTAGACGAAAAAGGATAACTCATAAATGATGCAATATTTGCCAATTTACTGAAATCATAAAAACGTATTTCGAATTGGCCCAAAATATTTTATAATTCTGCCTCATAAATATCATAA
The DNA here is from genome assembly GCA_019049505.1 of Pachyrhynchus sulphureomaculatus. Lineage (NCBI taxonomy): Eukaryota > Metazoa > Arthropoda > Insecta > Coleoptera > Curculionidae > Pachyrhynchus > Pachyrhynchus sulphureomaculatus. Next base: position 150,521,988 of record CM032449.1, on the reverse strand, counting down.
TTCAACTGAGGAATCCTTGCTTTCAAAGTTTTTCCTTTACCTTGAAGCTCCAAATTAATGATGTTTAAATGCATTGTGATATCTGTCAAAAATGCCAAATCAGTCAGCCATTTTCCGTTTTTCAGCATCTGAGTGTCATCACCTCTTTCGTCCAGAAAAGCTGTTATTTCGGGCAATAGTTCTTGAAACCTTTCTAGGAATTTTCCTCGACTCAACCACCTGACGTCCGTGTGAAGAACTAAATCAGTGTGTTCAGCTGACTCACTATCTTCCAGCTGCAATTTAAAGATCCGTCGTTGCAAGCTACGTGCACGGATAGAATTCACAATTTTTATTGCAATGCCCATAATCTCCTCCATGTTTAGAACTTTTGAACACAAAACTTGTTGATGTATAATGCAATGGAAGGAGAAAAATGAAGGGAAATCATCATTAGCTCGACACAATGCCACAAAACCGTTTTCGTTTCCAGTAATTGCTGGTGCTCCATCGGTTGTAATGCACACTAGTGTGTATATTGGTAGCTTGTAGTTTGTTACAAAATTGAAGAAAACGTCATATATATCTTCGCCACGGGTCTTTCCTTTCAGAGGAATCATTGTCAAAAACTCTTCCTTAGCCGACATGTCATTGAATACCATTCGAATAAAAATACACAGCTGGGCAGTGTCTGTCATATCGGTGGATTCGTCGAACTGTAAAGAAATGTATGTACATCCCATGATATCATATTTTAGTTTATCTGCCATGTCCTGACTCATGACTTCAACACGCCTTGTGACAGTCGGACGAGATAACTGAAGTTCTCTAATAGCAGACATAATCTCTGTTTTATTTTTAAAATCTCCAAATTTAAAATGCTTCCTTCACAACCAATCCATCCAAATAAAGTCTCACCCCTGCTTCAATAAATGCTTCCTTCACAACCAATCCATCATCAAAGGTATTGCAACTGACGCACGGCAAATGCACTTTTCTTTGCCTTTCTTCGCCGCACTCATTTTGGACTATTTATTAATAAACTTTGTATCGATGTATCGCCTTCAAGTTACAACTTAGACTGACTTAGTTACCTAAAACAAAATCTGTGAATAGTTCTATATCGAAATTTTTTTCTCGAGATCGACTCAAAAAGCACTCGCGATCAACTTGTCGATCGCGATCGACCGTTTGAGCACCCCTGCCTTACACAGAAAAGTAAATTGAATGAATAATGTTATATTTATAATATTTATCAGAATTACAAATGGTGGGTGCATAGAAAAACTAAGATTTATTGTAAGAAGAAAATAACTGACTCAATTCATTAAATTGAGTAACAATAAAAGGATTGTATTTATTTTCATTTGTAGCCAAAAAAACGTGGCCGCTTTTTTTTTGTTGAAACTTAGCTATACGAAACGGTAGCTTCAATATCATAGAGATTGAGTTCCAGTTATAAAAAGCTGCTAAATATGCTTTTCTTTTATTACTTGGGGACCACCTATTTTATATATGGTAACTGTGCTTACCTAATAGGAAACGTTAGATTCTATAAACGTTAAAATAAACCGAACTAGTGCCTTATCAAATAAAACAAGGAAAACCAGAGGAAATAAAATGTCGATTAATTTCCACATAGTATTCAAATCCGTAACTTAGTCTAGTGCTTGTTAATATATAAAACTAAAGTATAAACACCATTTTTTCATAAAAATAAAAATATATAACACATATAATTAAGCTACTTCCTGAAAGGATAACTCCTATATTGATGGGTATTTAAAAAAAAAACGCTTAAATGTGCTTAGTGAAAGTTATCCCTCACGTTAACGTTCTAGGACCTTCTCCTAAGAAATATAATTTCTTTGTTAGGTAGGTTATGATCCTAATAAGTAAGAAACATTATACGTACCAAGACAGAAATACGATTATAAATTAAAAGAAAATTAACGTTGTCGTTTATCTAAATTAGAAAGTGTTCAAATAAATAGAAAATTACTTTTTCTTCTGTCGGCGTCGATAGGACTGAACTCAATGTTACTTGTGCAGTAGGTTATTTCCTCAATTATATACATATGTACAATTCTCACAGGTCTCGATGTTCTGGAACCTAAAAAGGAGAAGTAAACCGTGGGGAAACGTTAACGACGAATCAAAAAACAAAACAAGTGAACAAAATAAGGATAAAACGGACTGTTTCTAGGCATCGGCGCTTAAAAAAAAAATCGCCAGCCTTACTAATACCTTGCTAGCTTGGTCTGGCGATCTTGGCTAGTAAGAAAAAATCTTTACTTGGGTATGTCGATAGTACTATTGAAAGTCGCAAAGAAACGAAAAACGAAGCAAGACAATTTACTGATATGCGAACTGATCACCGACCCTGTAATAAGCTACTAACTAAATATTTCTACGAATCTGCTACAAATTAGCTTGAATAATGTAGTGCTAAGTGCATGTACTGATGCCAAAAACTTGGGCCTAGTAATGGACTCCAATCTGAGATTCACGCAAAATAAAATTTAGATACGATGCACATAACCTGGATCTGAGGCATAAATTCACCTTGACTCCGCCCATGCACTTGACTACAATGTATGAGCGTTCTTTCAGTTACCAAATAGCTAAATTGTACAATAAAGTGCCTGTTGATCTGAGGGATGCGTCAGGTCACAGGTTTAAAAGAGCAGTAAAAACCATTGTTTATAGTTTATGCTGACTCCTTCCTCCGGCAGCTCGGGCAATAGTCACCTTAATCGACCTCTCTAATGTTACATATATAGCAGTAGCCATACCTTTAGCCACCCACAGTATTAATATTAACTTCTATCATGGTGGTACATTGTGTATTGATATTTTGTATTTTATATGCAATCGACCTCTCTAATGTTACATATATGTTATAGTAGTAGCTATACCCTTAGCCACCCACAGTATTAATATTAACTTCTATCATGGTAGTACATTGTGTATTGATTATTATATTTTGTATTTTATATGCAATACTAGTTTCCAAATGTTGGTATATACAATATGTATTTGCATTTCATGGTTGAGATAGGAAGTGTAACTTCAACTCCGCCAATTGTAATCTTACCATTTATTTACAATAAAGACATTTTATTATTATTATTAGTATTATTATAAATATATTACACTCTATTAAGTATTATTATTAAAAAATACACACATAACAAACTGTTTATTTTAAACACTTCAAAATAATAAATCAATATTTTTAAGTTATCATTTTCAGGAAAAGAGAAAGAATACTTTAATGTATTGTAATATTGTAGCATTTCGAGTTTTAATTTTTTTCTTCAGTATAAGTTAAATTTTTGGACTTCGTTCACAGACAATGAGTATCATGCTTGAAAATATTAGTACTTTTAGTATTACCAAGCTATCGATAAACTTTTCAGAAAAAATATAGCACCTGTAAATTCCGAATGGAATACTAAGCCAAGACCTCAAACTAGTATAAAGGGATAAAGGTATAACTGTAAATAATAGGTACATTATTTCATGCAGTTTGTAAACTACATTTATACAACGTTGCTTGTAAGCTCCAAATAATTTCAAATTACTTCTATGTTTTAAACAATTCGGGTATGTGAACAGTGCGTATAACATATTTGATGTATACCAAATCATTATTTAAAGTTATTTTTGCCATGAAAATTTATTTCATTGTAATAGTTGGGTATTTTAAGGTTTAAACCCTTTCTTCTATAAAATTTAAATTCTTTACTATGCTAGCTTCTTCCTTTTAATCTTGAAATAATTCATAAAAGCGGACGTAACTTAGTTATTGCATAGTGTTAATAATATTATATCGATCGTTACAAAATACATCATACTTATAGCCTGTCCCAAAATATAAAATCCAGATTTTTGCCGTTTCAAGTGGGCAATATAAAAATTCTGACCTTTTGTTTATGATAGGTTGCAGAGATGGACTTAAGAATTTTATTCATTAATGTAAATAAATAAAATTATAAGTGTTTTTGGAGATGTTGCATGTAAAAACAAATGGATAAGAAGTACAAATATACAGTTTAAATGAATGGGGTTTAGAAGAGGGGACATATTGTATAAATAAAAATATATTTTAACTTAAGCCTAATTCGGTTTTACTATCACTGTCATCAGCTGAGGTAATTATCAGTGGTTTTATATTATTTCTATAAATATATGAATCTTCAACTTTAACAACGTGCGGAATGGAATTCTTCCAGCTTTCACAAGGTATATCATTTATACCTTTTTTTACTAATTTAACCACTGACATGCTTAAAGTAGGAGAAACATTTTGTGCCCTTATTTTTGATTTAACTTGATACCAAATATGTGCAATTGGATTAAACACACAATAATATGGAGGAAGTCACAAAACAGCGTGTCCCATTTTCTCAGCCACAACATATTTCTTTTTCAATTTATAGTCTTTCAAACTTCCAAAAGATCACTTTTTTATAACTAAAGTCAAAATAAATGTCATTTTCTACATATATTCCTGTATTTCCGATTTAGTGTTGGTTGCATTAGGAACCTTATTTAGTAGGCGACTATGGTAACTTGCATTGTCTTTTTTTTTTTATGGGTCTAGCACACGTGCTACAGGGAAATCCCTAAAGCGCTACAGGAGCGACACGTGTGCGGAGAAAGCGATTCACGTTGTTCTTGAATCGCTGTAGATTGTACTCGATGGGAAACACAGTCCTGAGCAAACTATTCCAAAGGTATGATGTTCTCCATATAAAAGACTGCTTGAAAAGCGTTGTACGAGGAGTAACAAGCTGAACCTCATACGAATGTGAAGTATTAGCGCGACGTGTACTCCTAACATGCTCCGCTCTGGGAGGAATTAAGCGGGCCACATCCTTCGAACACTTTCCATGAAAGTACTTGTAGAATAGGCTCAAGTCGCCAACTGTTCTTCGATGTTCCAGCGAATCAAGGCCGTCGGTCAGTTCCGGGTGTCCAATCAGACGAACAGCTCTTCTCTGGATAGAATCCAACAAATGCAGTGTATGTTTGGGAGCGGAGCTCCAAACATGGGAGCAGTATTCCATAGTTGGTCGAATTTGAGCTTTGTAAAGAATTAACAGTTGTTGTGGAGTGTAAAGCTTTCTGGTTCGAAACAATATTCCCAACTTTTGAGAAGCTCTCCTTGCTATGCCTGCAACATGTTCATGCCAGGACATATTTGCTCCCAAATTAACGCCTAACAGATTGAGTGACGATGTTAGAGGGATGGAGTGCCCCGACATAACTATGTCGGGTTCTGCAACGTTAACTTTTTTAGAAAAAACTGCCGCCTAGGTTTTTGTAGCGTTAAATTCCACTTGGTTACTGTCACCCCAAGATAGAATTTCTTCCAGGTCTTTGTTAAGTTGAATGACTTCCTGCTGTCTGCGGATATTCGTCTGAGTAGTCGATGTCCGAACGTTCAAAGTGAATGAAGAGATAAGTGTACTGTCATCTGCAAAGCTGTAGATTGGGTTCCCGGTCTTTTCCAGCAGATCGTTAATATAAATAAGGAAGAGAGTAGGAGATAGTATGGAACCTTAGGGCACACCGGCGTTGATAGTGAAGGTGTTAGAAAGAAATCCGTCGACTGCCACTCGTAAAGAACGCTCTCTGAGGAAACATGAGAGCCACAAACAGAACTTTTCAGACATACCATAAGAACGTAACTTAGCCAACAGCCCATCGTGCCAAACACGGTCAAATGCCTTGGATATGTCAAGAGCAACCGCTCGAGATTCTCCAAAGTGTTCAATTGCGTTGTTCCAAACATGTGTTACATAAGTCAGAAGATCTCCTGTTGATCTATTTTTACGAAAGCCATATTGGTGATCACTAATGATGTTGAATCCTTCAAGATATTTTAGAAGATGCAGATTGATAGCCTTTTCCATGACTTTCGATATTATTGAGAGTAGTGCGATTGGTCGGTAGTTATTTGGCAAGGTCTTCTTGCCTTTTTTAGGTGTCGGCTGAACTGTGGCACATTTCCAGCAGGAAGGAAATATTCCCTTTCTGTAGGATAGGTTGAAAAGTGTACAGAAAACTGGTGTTAGTTCCCTTACACAATTCTTGAGAACTATGGCAGGTATTCCGTCAGCGCCAGAAGCCTTTTTGATGTCTAGCTTCATCAAAATACGTTTTATGATACGCTGTCTGAAGACAATATCGGGCATCCTTGCCTGCACTATGGGAATAGTAGGTGGTGTTTTTCCTTGGAAATCGACAGTAGAATGTGAAGCAAAGAGTTCAGCCAACAAGTTCGCTTTCTCAACAGGTGTCGTTGCAATAGAATTATCTGGCCGTGTGAGTGGTGGTATGGTGGATTTGGTGAAATTTTGACTAACTGCCTTAGCGCCTGACCAAAAGGACCTGGAATTGCCGGGACAAGCGAGAAGTTTGTTTCTAATCCCGTTGATTGTGTACCTCCTTGGTTTCGTCGATAATTTCTTTGCATCTGTTCCTGGCACAAACAAAGATGTTACGATTTATGGTGTTAGGATCTTCACGCCACTGTCGGTATGCAAGATGTTTTAGAAGCAACAGCTTCTTTGCATTTTAGGTCAAACCAAGGCTTGCCGTTGGAAGGGCATTTCTTCGAAAAAGGGATGTAAGCCTCCATACCGGCCAAAATAACATCGGAAACCTCCCTGGCGCAGTCAGATGGGTCGTCGGATCGAAAACAAACGTCCAACCAAGGGAAAGTTCGAAAATATTCCATGAGATCTTCCCATTTAGCAGATTTGTAGTGCCAAATCTTGCGCGGTTTGGGCGCCTCTCTATCACTGATTGGTAGAATACTCGATATATATAACACTCTGTTCAGGAACATTTGGAAAAACGAATTTTGAAACCAATTTTCAATAAGTTCTGCGGTCGTGTCTTCGTGATAGTCCAAACTAGAATATGTTTTTTGAAGATAATAGTAGACAATTTGAAACCCAGCCCTTTTCAGATCCAGCATGCAAAATGATTATTCGTTTACTTTTATTTGAAGGTGCGTTAGTCTGACATTTTGTACTGCTGTCAACCCACCCTTTTTGCAGAGTGTCATGGATATCGAACCATGTTTCGTCAAGGTAAATTATTGACCAATTCTCTGATCGATACTTTTTAATTTCTTGTAAATAAGTATGTCGCAAGATTCGTAATCTTTATGACTCCATCACCACTTGCCTTTTGTTAATTTTTCGGAACGTGAATCCCATCCTTCAGAGAATTCTGTGAAGGGTTGATCGGCCACAATGTATTTTGGGCCCGTCCTGCACCAGTCTTAATTTTATTTTGTCTAGTGTCGGCACCAACTGCTCTTCATACAGAGAATATATTTTTCTCCTGATGACGTCTTTTCACAATCGTCTACATGATGCATTTGAAAATCTTTCCGTTTTTTCCTATTCCTGAGTGATGGTTTTCCGACAATATCCTTAATCCTAGAAATTGGGGTTTTTGTTAGTTCACTGGTTTCTTGCAAAGCAGTTTGTTTATTCAAATTTCTTTTTACCAAATTGTCGTAAACATTTTTCACTATTTGTTTAGCGTAAAGTGATAAATGTCTTCTCTTGCGATAGCCACTATTGCAATTTTCCCACGGAAGCCACATAATTAAAATAGAACCGTTACGTTGTAAGTAAAACTAAAAATAAAAATAATAAAAAGTATCTTTCGAATCTTAATGGGGACCTGTGGTCATTAGGCCTATATTATCAAATACTTAAAGGGATCTAAACCGGGTTGCAAGGTAGTAAATATATAGGTAAAAATAGATCCAATTTGATTGCAGGTGCAAGTGAGGGCGGTATACAAAGCAGGTAAAATAAAAATACGTTTATCGTAATACCTGGCAACTCTGTACAAAAGCAAAAAAGGCAGGATCTTATATCATAGGATGTACTATATATAAATTGTTCATTTACAATTCGTACCATGAGTCTCATGATTTCATATATTACGAACAAATATTCCCGTAATTTAAATATAATTTTTGGTGTTCCGTACGGAACACCTATGGGATCACTTCAATGTCTGTCCGTCCGTCTGTCACACCCGATTTTCTCAGAAACTATTTGACACAGAAAATTGAAATTTGGTACAAATATAGAAATTGATGGCCCAATTAGAACCATATACTTTTAAAAGTAAAATTTTGACTTAAGGCTTTAGTTTTGGGAGGTGAAATCAGAAGTTAAAAAAAAAATTTTGCTAGGTCATCGAGTCAGGTGTCAAATGAAAATGAGTTTAAATATATATATATATATATATATATATATATATATATATATATATATATATATATATATATATATATATATATATATATATATATATATATATATATATATATATATATTTATATATATATATATATATATATATATATATATATATATATATATATATATATATGATGTAATATTTGCGCACACTCTTCTTTCTATTATTTAAAAGAAATGACCAAAAACTCCTGTCCCCTCACCCTATCTCGAAAAGTACTGGTCAGAAAATTTTGAAAAAATTCTAAAATATTCTTCATACAGTGTACATTGAGTGAAAATTATCACGAGTGCATTTCGTTTGATTATTTATCTGATATATGGAGGATCAAATCGAAAGTGAAAAAAAAAATTAGCAGGTCATCGAGTGGGGTGTCAAATGATATATATGATGTAATAGTTGCGCACACTTTTTTTTGTATAAATTGCCAAAAATCGATATCCCCTCTTATCTCGTAAAGTACTGATCAAAAAATTTAAAAAAAAATCTGGAATCTCATCTCATCACTGATCATTTTAAACCTCTGTAAATTTTTATTTTAAAGGCAATTACAGTACGAAATACTAATTGCGCAAGTCCAATTTGCACTTGAGCGGTTTTTTTTTGTATTAATACGCCCTCTATAAACTATTCAGCTAAGAATTACTAGTCGTTATTTTCAAACAGGAACATATACAGTCTATCAAGTAAGAACGTGGCCCCTTGTATTCTTGAAAAAATGTGTTTCGAGAACATTTTTTGCCATTAATGTATCCTTTGGTATGCTAACAACGGCGCAATTTCCTTAGTAAGTTCTCCAGTCGCCTCTTGCGTCAATAATCGCCTGACATCTTCGAGGCATGCTGTCGATTAGATTTTTTGCATACTCTGCAAATTTTTCGAATCTCGCGAGACAACTGAGTCAAAGTCTTCAGAGTCTTTCCTCTAAGGTTTCTTTTTATAAGGAACCAAACGTTTCCAATAGGGTTGGCGTCCGGCGATTGTGAGGGCCATTCCATTATCTTATCGTGCAAAAATTTCTTCAACATGCTTCGGAATTTGACATCATGAGCATGAAGATGCTGTCGAATGGACTCATGGGACACATTCAAACCCGATTTTCTTACTTTTACCGCTCCTTGACGCATCAATTTCGGGTCTCGTGAAAACAAAGACACGATTCGTTTTTTGAGTTTTAACTGCCTACCGAGACACGTTTTGGCGAGTCGTCGTTAAAATGATTTACCCACTTCTTCACAAACGATACCGACTTTTTAATTTAGCAGCCGCCGAATGTGTCATTTTAGGCCCCTTTGGATAATAACAAAGAAGGACTGCCTTGAATCGACGCGCAAACAAGTGACTCATTTTGGATTTTATGTGAAGTTCGGAATCCACTGATACTTTGACTAAAATGCGTCGTAGACAACGGTTCCTTCTACCGATTTTTTGTTGAATGGCTAGAATCGCATCTACCAAATATGAATTAACGCAAATACGTTCTTACTTGACAGACAGACCGTACATAAACTAATTGCATCAAGTTGCATCTCTATATAATAGATGCATTATTTCACACAGTTTGTAAAGCACATATATACCACGTTCCTAGTCAGCTCCAGATAAATTCAAATTCCCTTTATGTTTAGAAACAATTAGGCCACGTGAGTAGTGCATATAACAGATTCAATATAGCGAATTTGCGAGGGCTTTTGAAATTTCATTGTAGCCGTGAGATACAAAGTAATAAAGTGTCAGAAAACGAGATTGTATGAAATTCGTGGAGCCTGGAAGAGCCCTTGAGGTATCGCGCGTAACAAACAAGATTGATTACCTGATTTTTGAGGTTTTGAATTGCATGAATATAAAGTGAGAGCTGTTTGCTACGTAACAATAAGTCATTAGATTTTTATATAAAAGCTAAAAATTTGAAAATACCTTTAAATGTGAAATATTATATTTAAAATGTTGCTATTTATTTCGCCTTACATTTAATTAGTTCATTTTAACTGTATGTTTTGGATTTCTTTATCTAAACTTTTTATTATCCAGGTGTGGAATTATGCCTTTTTAATGGCATTTATAGGTAGGTGACTAAGTTCCGGTCACTCGTACTTCTTAATATATATAGTGAACATATAATGAGATCTGTTTTGGATAGCTAGAGGGGGGTGTGACAATCGCACAGTGTCTCGACTAGTACAAGCTAGCGGGGCAATATTATTTCTTCACTTATTTCAATTGTTTATGTATATTCCAGGTATCTTAAGCTATTTTAAGAAAAAAAAAGTTGAAAAATGTGTACTGTATGTGTATTAATCGAAATATGTAGCTGCAAGACGGAAGTGGTTTACTAATGTGTCTCATTTGTTCACTATTGTCGCTAATTGTTCTTTAATTAGCTTACAAAGAAATTTCTAGGAAAAAAATAAAAATCATAATGATAGTACCCACATTTATTAATTTACAAAATATTATTTCTTTTAAAATAAATTAGTACAATAACAGTATCTATATATCAATTATTTACAATAACAAGGTGTATAAGTAAAAGAAACATAATATTAAATAACTTATATACTAAGGCATGAATTATAAGCAACTACAACACACAATAAAATAAGAATAATAATTACAATAAAAAAATACTTAAACCTACTAATCACCATCAGATGAGTCGTCATCACCGCTCTCCCATTCAGTAGAATATTCAGAGAGTAAATAATCCTCCTCATTTAATTCGTGATGATGACTTACTGATGGTGTTTCGGATGGCAATGAAGGTGGGATAATCAACTGCAGAACCTCCAATGGCAAAGAAGTAAATTTTCTTCGCGGTAATTCTCTATACGAGTTGATAACTGGATCAGACGTAATTAAAAGCATTCTCAAAAGATCTGTATTTGTGGCAATACGTGACCGCTTCCTGGTGTGCCGTTCACGGAATCTACGACAGTCTTTATTTCTTGCCTCCTGGGCTTCTTCGGAGAGTTGTCCAATGGGAAAAAGAAAAGACTTTATAACTTCCGCGCTGTGTACAAGAATTTTATGCACAGTAACGGGCATGGAATACCACGAATATAGATCAAGGTATAATTTTCTAGTATCAACACAAAACTTTTCGAATTCTATATAATTTATGTCATATCCCGATGACAAAGTTCTTAAAATTACATGAAATCTACGAATAAGGTTTACGTCTAATCCTGTAATTTCGCTGGTTAATTCAGCTTTGGAAAAAAAATCTACGTGCTGTGTTTCCATCGTTTGTGTTACCATACCCAGGTTTTGGTTTATCTACAATGAGACCCATACGATCTTTAAACACTTTTTGTATCTCTTATGAGCGTTGCTTCACAATAGCTTTGTCGTTATCTCCCCTGACTTGCCACTTTTTTATTTCTAAACGATAGCTGATGTGAAGCAAACATTCAAACGTGCGGATCCATGCATGTAAAATAGATAAACCAAATGCAAGGCGTTCTTCGTTGCTGGGATATTTCTTTGACTCCTCGTTCATAGTAGACGGGGTGGCACAGCAAATATAACACTTTTGTGTTGAACTTGTGTCTGTTAAGGCATTGCACACACTTTGCCATCAGTCATTGTCAACAACAAATCGTGTTTAACAGAGATTTGAGATCCAGCAACGTTACATAATGTTGGAAGAAGCTGACTTACTTCATCTAAAATTTTAGAAGTTTCTTCTTTCGTAAACTCTTTTGTCTCCTTGGCAAAAATAAACTTAATAGGACGACAATATAAAGTAGAGGAAGGTCTTGGATTTTGCCAGATCACAGTTTCGCCATCAAGCAGTCTCAAAGGGACAAATGAGTATACGAACAAAAATTCGTCTGTAGCGTTAGTGTTCTCAAATTTCTGCTTATACGTGCTATGCCCCGAACTCCCATCACAGCCCCATTTGCTTACCAACGTATAATATGAACAAGGTAACACACTTCTAATGACTTCCGTCTGAGCTTTAACTAATCGTTATATCCAAAATCGCGTGAAGTTTAATTTCAGCTCGAGATTCAGTCACAGAAATATATTCGTCAGAAGGACAACAAGAAGCTTTGGACTTACCTAAACTATAAAACGATGGATACACTTGATGTCCCGCTTTCATTGACCATTTTCTTGTTTGTTTATATCAGTGAGAAGTCGATTTCGAGTCCACATAATAAGCTAAAGCTTCGTCTGGTGTTAACTGCCGACTTTGTTCAGAACACTTATTCTTTTCTCTAGTTTCACTGACCGCGACGTTATGGATCTGTTTAGCAACACTTCGATGCCCTTCTTTTCGAGTAGCTAACTCAGCTGCTGTAATAAGCTCACTTGCACTTCGCGATTCCAAAAGATCTACTCTTCGTCTCTTCGTTTTCGTTGATGAGTCTTCAAATGATTTTCTGGGTCGCCCTACGGAAAGAGCCGCTGATGATGTTGAAGTGCACGGCTGGTTAACACACATCTTTATTTCGATTCCGGATCCCTCTAACCAATCTTTATGTTTGATTAGAAACATTTCTTTGTTACTCTTTAAAGAAGTCCACTTTTGATTGAATTTTGCTTATATAATTCGTTCAGTTTTGCCATGTTTTAGCCATTCTTCAAAAAACTCCATTTTCGTCATAGTCATTCTCTGAATATCGATATTACACCTCCATTGCGGTCATAGCGGAATATTGAGCTCACTTCTCCTGATTCTCTTCAACTCATTAAAGAGTAATATTTGATGTGCAACTAGAGACAACTATATCAACGAATCATCTATAACCTCTATTCAAGCCAAAATACTCTACTTTTGATAAATTTTATTTATCATATAGTTCTGTTTGATAATGGTGGAGAGGTACGGGTTAAATGAAAAGAAAGTAAAACTATAAATATAAAAAATAAAAAAAATTATGTTTTGAAACTTATTTTGGTTTACCATTAACGTTAAGAACGGCAGAATGGCGTGTAATTCCTGCTTTATTTTCTGCAACACAAGTATAGGTTCCTGCATTACTTTCCTGTACGGAATCAATTGTGACGGTGCTGACTTTTTTACCTGCTTTGCTTATTAGAACTCCGTCAATATAACCTATACTAATATTGTTATGTAGCCAGGATAAAAAAATAATTTTACTTTCAGGCCTTTTCGGGGTCTATAATATATATGAATCTGTGCCTGAATGTTGTAGGTATTACATATAGAAAAATCTAGGTGGATATATGTGGATAAAAAAAGTTGCTACTTTTAAAGTTTACAATTAATGTAAAATTTGCTGGATTTATCTATACATTTACAAATTGATATTACACCAAAAGTATACATATTTTTTATAAAAAATATAAGTCATAATAGAGTACATACCTTCAACAGAATATTCCATCACAAAAAACTCGTTTTACTTTGCTACCAATTTTAAAATATGTTATCACAAGTGTGCATAAAATGCAACTGATTTGCAAATGAAAATGACCTCTCTTATAAGGGTTACTTTGACCCCCTGATAAGATACCTTTATGAGGTGATAAACAAATTAATTCTTGGAATTCGTTAAATGGGGGGGGGGGTTGTTTACAAGTCGTTATCAGTGGTTCCTGGAAATTACGTCATGAATATTGTCCCGCTAGCATGTTCTTGCCGAATCACTGAATCGGTGGAAAAAAGCTAAGTAACCGTAGATATGCGGATGATACTGTTATACTTGCAACGTCAATACAAGACCTAGAATCAATTATTGAGCGCCTTGAAATCACTAGCAAAAACTAGGGATTGGCAATTAATAGAGCGAAAACCAAAATAATGATTGTTAATCGTAACGAAGATCTGTCACACATAAATTAAATTACTAGTTTCACTGTTGTAGACCATTTCAACTATTTGGGATCCCTCATAACTAACAATGGTAACTGTGAAGCGGAAGTAAGAAGACGTTTGGCTATGGCTCGAAACTCGACGATTAAACCCACTTACGTCTGGAAAGATCCAGCTGTCACACAAAACTCAAAGTTAGATTGCCTTATATTCCCCATAGCAACTTACGCATCGGAAACATGGACCATTAAACAAGCTGATAAAAGACTAATATATGCGTTTGAGATGAGAGCATATCGAAAAATCCTTAGAGTATCATATACCAAACACCATACTAATGCATCTATTTTTGAAGAGCTTAATATAATTGACCGACGTTCAAATGGAATTAATAGACAGTACCTCAAAATATTTTGGTCACATTATGAGGAAAATGGATGATATGGAAAAGCTTGAAGTAACGGGGAAGGTAGAATGTAGAAGATCAAGGGGACGGTCTCCCACAGAATAGTCCGCCCAAGTATGATCTCTTCTTGGTATGGGTACGCACGAGTCAAGACAGGTCACGCAGGATCAAGATGCCTGGAGAATGACTGTTGAAGCAGCAACTGCATAGTATCACCGATACTCCTATTGGGGTGAAAGGATGGAGGGACAGAGAAAGAGAGATAGACTAAGGTCCAACTCAAAACTATTATTTAGACCAAATAAATAAGATAAAGAAAAAAAATTCTCGAAAACTAATGATAAGAAGGAACCTAGAACAAGGATGTATATATATACGAGGCTGGTTTGAAAAGTCCGTGCAAAGTCCGAGAGATGGCACCACCGGCGCGTATCGAGGTCATGTTTAGTTAGTAGCATCTCTTGAATGAACGCACACCAAGTTTCAGCCATATTGGTTTATTTCTTTGTGTTTGGCATTCGTGTGAATCAAGGAAGTCGAGTGATTTTCAAGAAATGGACGAAAAAGAAATTTCGTGTGGTGATTAAACATTACTTTATGAAAGGCAAAACGCCTCAGGAGACTAAAAGAAGCTTGATAAACATTATGGTGACTCTGCACCTTCGATTAGAACAGTTTATAAGTGGTTTCAAAATTTTCGGACTGGCCATATGGGCACAAGTGACGCTGAACGTTCTGGACGGCCCGTGGAGGTTACGACTCCAGAAATCATTGATCAAATCCATGATATGGTGATGGATGACAGAAGAGTTAAGGTGCGTGAGATTGCTAGTGCTGTGGGCATCTCGACTGAACGGGTACATAATATTTTGCATAAACATTTGGACATGAGAAAGCTATCCGCAAGATGAGTGCCGCGATTGCTCACGCTTGACCAAAAACGGAATCGTGTGAAGTGTTGCAAGGATGGTTTGCAGCTGTTCCAGAAGAATCCGGAGGACTTTAAGCGTCGTTTCGTCACTGTGGATGAAACATGGATACATTACTATACTCCTGAGACCAAATAACAATCTAAACAATGGGTTACCAAGGGGGAATCTGCACCAAAAAAGGCGAAGACCGTTCCTTCGGCCGGAAAGGTTATGGCGACTGTCTTTTGGGATTCGCAAGGGATAATCCTCATCGACTATCTGGAAAAGAGTAAAACTATTACAGGTGAATATTATTCATCGTTATTGGACCGTTTGAAAACCGAGCTGCAAGAAAAACGCCCGCGATTGGCCCACAAGAAAGTCCTTTTCCATCACGACAATGCACCAGCACACACCTCAGCAGTTGTGGTCGCAAAATTAATGGAAATAGGATTCCAACTCGTTTCACATCCCCCCCATTCTCCAGACTTGGCTCCCTCGGACTACTATTTGTTCCCCAATTTGAAGAAATGGCTGGCGGGACAAAGATTTTATTCAAACGAGGAGGTGATTGCAGACACCAATGGATATTTTGCAGACTTGGACAAATCCTATTATTCGGAAGGATCAACAAACTAGAACATCGTTGGACGAAGTGTATAAGCCTAAAAGGAGACTATGTCGAAAAATAATAAAAAAGGTTTACCCCAAACACATAAGTAGTTTTTATTTTTGCACGGACTTTTCAAACTAGCCTCGTAAGGTTCCCCATATGTATGGAATATTAATTCCACAGCTTTTATTTATCAGTGTATCAAAAGAATGTTTAAATAAAAGTTATAGGGTGTGATACAGCGACATGCTAACGTTGACAATAAAATGTTTTGAATTGTCAGTTCGAAGAAATTACGCCATCTTAAATTTTTTTAAATGGAAAGCCCTGTATGTTATTTTCTTTTTGAGTCCTACTAAAAATTCTAGGTATTATTCGTCTAACATCCCATATGTCTAAATTGAACCATTTTGGAATTATTGATATTTGAAATTAAGGAGTTCAAATTAATTTTTTTTTTTAAGCTGGGTTGTGTCAAATATTTACTGTCCGGTAACGACTTAAGGCGTCAAAAAATGATTAATTGTCGAAAACGTTTATTGCTGCATTTTGTGAAACTGCAATTTGAGCGTAATATAATAATGGTATATTTAACAGAAACTGAAAGCATCACTTTGTTAATGATGGTTGGTTACGGAGATCGTAGGAGAACACAACAGGAGGTGTGTTATCTTTTTAACGCAAAATATCCGAATCGAGAACCTATTACCCAATCCGTGGTTAGCAAAACATTAAAACGATTTAACCAATCAGGTCATGTTAAGGATCGTTCTAAATCTGGACCTCCAAAAGTTTAAACAAGCGATGATAAAAAGTCAGATTTTTATTGAAAATTACAGAAAATTCCTATAAAGCCACTCGTCAGTCAGCTTTGCCTAGACCACAACATAAGTAAAGGTACCTTGATTCATATACTGAATGAAGTAAAATTGCATCCATACAAACCCATTCTATTGCAAGAATTATCTAAAGATGACTACGATAGACGCGTTGAATTTTGCGAGATCATGATGGAACGAATCAATAATGATTCTAACCTAATTCATAATATTGTTTATTCGGACGAGGCCACATTTTGTCTTAACGGAAAAGTTAACAGGCATAACTGCCGGTACTGGTCTACTGAGAATCCCCACTGGATAATCGATACGAAATAAACGTGTGGGCATGGATTTGTGGACGTCATATCGTTGATCCCTTTTTTATCAATGGAAATCTTATAGGACAGTAGTATTTACAGTTACTCCAAGAGCAAGTTATTCCAATTTATGCAGGTTTTTTTTCAAGATGAAAGTAATTTGGATACCCCTAACAGAAATCAGTGGGATCAACAGGACGGAGCACCTCCTCACTATGAAATCAATGTAGATATTTGGATGCGATTTTTCCTAATCTGTGGATAGGCAGAAAAAGTGCTGTAGAATGGCCTGCAAGGAGTCCTGACCTTACGCTACTCGATTTTTTTTATGGGGTCATTTGAAAACCAAAGATTACTGGAGTCGACCTGAAACTGTAAAAGATTTACAACAAAGAATTCAGTATGAATAGGACAGATCACCCCGGATTCTCTGCAAAACTTTTTCAGGCTGTTTATGACAGATTAGATTATTGTCTCGCTGTTAACGGTAGGCATTTTGAGCAATTGTTGCCTCAAAAATAAACCTAGAGAATTTATTAATATTTTTTTTTGTCTTTTTAGTGTTCCGTACGGAACACTTATAAGATGACTTCTGTGTCTGTCCGTCTGTCTGTCTGTCACACCCCGATTTTCTCCGAAACTATTTGTCATAGAAAGTTGAAATTTGGTAATAATATAGGAATTGATGGCCTCATCAGAGCCATCTAGTTTTGAAAGTTAAATTTTAACTTAGGGAGTTAGTTTTGGGGGGTGAAATCGGAAGTGAAAAAAATTTTTTTTACTAGGTCATCGAGTGTGGTGTCAAATGAAACGTTGTGAAAACACGAGTAAAATATATATATATATATATATATATATATATATATATATATAATGTAATACTTGCGCGCACTTTTCTTTGTATTATTTTTAGAAAATCGCTGTCCATCTGCCTTATCTCGAAAAGTAGTTATCAAAAAATTTTGAAAAAACTCTGGAATACTCTCCACGGGGTGTAGATTGAACGAAAATTATCACGATTGCTTTACCTTTAATAATTTATCTGGTATATAAAAAAACAAAAATTTCAAGGTTATCAGTTTTTAGTAAAGATTGGAAACAAACTTTGTTGAAAACTCATTTGGGCTGTATTTTGTGAAGTAACTGATCATTTTATACCTCCGTAACATATTTTTTTTATTTTAAAAGCAATCAACGTACGGAACATTAATTGCGCAAGTTCAACTTGCACTTGACCGGTTATTTTTATTTTAAATTTCTAATGACAATAATTCCAAAACAGTTCAATTTAGACATATGGTATGTTAGACAAATAATATCTAGAATTTTTAGTAGGACACAAAAATAAAATAATATACAGGGCTTTCCGTTTTAAAAAAAAATCACGATAGCGTAATTTATTCGAACGGACAGTTTAAAACATTTTATTGTCAAAGTCAGCATGTGCGCCGTATAGCACCCTATAACTTTTATTTAAACATTTTCTTGATTCACTGTTTAATAAATACTGGGGAGTCATTAATCCATACATATGGGACACCATGTATATATATATATATATATATATATATATATATATATATATATATATATATATATATATATATATAAAGGGTGTTTTTTATAGAGGTATAGAACTTTGAAATGGAATAAAACAAAAATGAATTTTTTAAATTGACATGAAATTTACTTTATTCGAAAGATAATCTTCTGACGTTATAATTTAAATATGACTTCTGGCATATGACCGCCACGGCTGGCTCGGGCCAATTTTCGATGACTTTTTCCAACATTTGTGGCCGTATATCGGCAATAACGCGGCGAATGTTGTCCTCCAAGTGGTCAATCGTTTCGGGCTTATCGGCGTAGACTAGCGACTTCACATATCCCCACAGAAAATAGTCTAGCGGCGTTAAATCGCACGATCTTGGAGGCCAATTCACGGGTCTGAAACGTGAAACTATGCGGTTACCAAACGTTTCCTTCAATAAATCAATTGTGGCACGAGCTGTGTGACATGTTGCGCCGTCTTGTTGAAACCACAGCTCCTGCACATCATGGTTGTTCAATTGATGAACGAAAAAGTCAGTAATCATGGCTCTATAGCGGTCACCATTGACTGTAACGTTCTGACCAGCATCGTTTTTAAAGAAGTACGGGCCAATGATTCCACCAGCCCATAAAGCACACCAAACAGTCAGTTTTTTTCTGGATGTAACGGTGTCTCAACATACACTTGAGGATTATCATCACTCCAAATACGGCAGTTTTGTTTATTGACGTATCCATTCAAACAAAAGTGAGCTTCATCGCTAAATAAAATTCGCTTATGAAAATCGGTATCAACGGTAATCTTGTGTGTGGCTTCAATTATTGCACGAGTTGGATTTTGTAAGCACGCAAACCAAGATCTTTCCGCAAAATCTTCCATAAAGTGGATGGACACATATCCAATTCCTGTGCACGATGGCGGATAGACTGATTCGGGTCTTCCTCTACGCTACGCTCTACAGCAGCAATGACTTCTTCTGTACGCACTGTACGACGTCTCTGTGGATGCGTATTATCATTTAGAGTAAACGTGGTGCGAAAACGTTCCATAGTTAATCGAATTAATTGCTCTGATGGACGATTATGTTGACCGTAAAATGGACGTAGTGCGCGATACGTATTTCGAACAGAACCATGATTTTCAAAATAAATTTGCACAATTTGGAAGCGTTATTCAGGCGTCAGTCTATTCATGTTGAAATGCCAAACCAAACTAAACATAAATCACTTGACAGCTGACAAAATGGCCGCCAGTTAAAAAAGTGTTGCCACTTAAAGTTTTATACCTCTATAAAAAACACATGTAGGCTTACTAGCATTAATAATAAATAATTTGTAATCAGGAAAGAAAACAGTTAAACAACAAAAAGTAAAACATCTAAAAACATTAAAAATAAGATTAGACAACTAATGGAAAAAAAGAAAAGGCTAGGAAGCCAAGGTACTATAGGACACATCGAAGTAAATAACATTATAAGAAAAAACTTCAATCATCATCAGGAGAAATATAAAGTATATAGTAGAAAAGACAAAGAAAACAAAAATTGAAAGGTAGCACGAAGAAAATTAAACACAATATCCATATTATTAATACCTTGAAAAAGGAATACCAAAAACGTAACCATTGACTGAGAAGAAATCGCTTAAATAACAAAAAACTATTATTTATACCCTGATTAGTCTAAGATGGAAGATTCAAAGACACTGGAAAGAATACACATTACATCGGTTCGGAGAATATACCTGATATAGAAGAAAGCGAAATAATAAAAGTAATTAGGTAAATGAAATTAAATCTTGTTTCAAGAGAAGACGTTATAAGTTATAAAGTACAGAAGAGATCTCGTAATAAAAGATCTTAAGATACTACTGAATGAGTTTTTACAAGAAAGGAAAATACCGTAGGACTCGAACAATGCTGTAATCCTGTTACTGCAAGAGAAAAGAGGTCAGGCAGAGCTGAAGAACAATAGGCCAATACGTCTTCTGTGCTAAATATATAAGTTACTCATGAAAATAACAACTACCTGACTTACAAATAAATTCTAATCATAACAAAACAATGAATAAACAGGTTCGGATCACATAAAATCAATTCAAAACACTATCGAAAAGACTAGAATATAACAAAAAGTATGCTCAGCATTATAATGTCTCTATCAAAATATGGTGTGTGACAAAATTGCAGTATAGATTAAAGTTAGATCAAACTCATCGGAAAGAAATATAAAGAAGCAACTAGTACATTGAAACTACAGAAACAGAAACAGAAAAATTTAAATTCAAGGAGATATAGATCAAGGAGAGTCTGTATTATCAAAGATTTTCACGTTGACAATAGAAGGTATATACAGTCAGTCCAAATAGTCTCCATACCCCACCTGCTTTCTTTACTATTTTTCTGTTATGTTTAACTAGTTAATTGAAACTCTGAGAAAACATGTTTAAATTAATATTTAAAACTTAACCAACGAGGATTATTATTAAAAACATTTACGGAACATTTTATTTAGAAGTTACATCATTGTTATAAAAATGTAAACAAAATAAATTGAAACTATGAGAAAACATTTGAAACTTAACCAACGAGGATTAGTATTAAAAACAATTACGGAACATTTTATTTAGAAGTTACATCATTGTTATAAAAATGTAAACAAAATTATTGTCAAAAAGTCTCCACACACTTAACAATTACCAATAATAGTTTGACGGAGTTTAACGGAAAATAACAACTTCGTTTAAATTAATATTTAGTGGGACCGCCGTTGGCCTTGATAATCTCCTGTAACTTTTTTTCATGCTTGCAACCCGCTTTCTAGTAACTTCTGCTGGAATGTTCTCCCATTCGTTCAATATTCTGTTTTTTTAATTCTTCTCTATTTGAAACATTATGTTTGCGAACGCGTCGTTTAAGTTCCTACCATAAATGCTCGATGGGGTTAACATCGGGTGATTGCGGAGGTGTATGTAGCGGCTGTCGCACATTATGAATCATCCATTCTCATACAAAGTTTGCGGTATGTTTCGGATCATTGTCCTGTTGGAGAATGTGTCTTTTTTCGAGTGCTAATTTTTGGAGACTTTCTCTTAAATTGTCTCTCAAAATGTTCGGATAAACATGCTGATCCATAGTACCATTAATAAAATGTAAATTTCCAACCCCTCCAGCAGACATGCATCCCAAAAGCAGAACACTGCCCCCCCTTGTTTCACCGTGGAACAAATGTTTTTAATATCGAATGCAGTATTCTTCTTTCTCCAAATTGTAGTTCTGCCATCAGACCCAAAAAAGTTAATTTTAGTTTCATCAATAAAGATTACGAATTCCCAAAATTCAAGAAGTTTAGTAACGTATTCCCTAGCAAAAGCTAACCACTTTTTGCGATTAGCTTGCGAAATTAACGGCTTCTTCCTGGCTGCACACCCCTTATAGCCTGCCCTCAATTTCTAACTGTTTGTGAACAAACATTTTTCGAAAATAGTTCCTGTACTTCTTTTAATTTTGGTGCACTTTTCTTGGGATATATAATTATTTCTCTAATAATACTGGCCTCTTCACGTGGACGACCGGAGCATGGTCGAATTTTGTAGGAGCCCGTTCATACTGTTTACAATGTACTGAACAGTAGCATGCGACTTTTTAACAATTTTTCCTATATTTCTGTACAATTTTCCATCTTTCCACAAATCAATTATGATCTTTCGAACTCGAAATAGAATTTCACAACTTCTCTCGCTCATTTTTAATACTACTTTGAAAACCCACTGCAAAATTACTAGCAACAAGTGACAGATTATAAAGTGTGGCCGAGAATTATTCATTTGTTTTTAGTTTAGCGAGTAATAGATAGCTTGATAAAATGCGGCTGTTTATAACTTGTTTTTTTCAATGCAGTTTTTGAGTGTATGGAGACTTTTTTGACATAAATTTTGTTTACATTTTTATAACATTGATGTAACTTCTAAATAAAATGTTCCGTAGTTGTTTTTAATACTAATCCTCTTTGGTTAAGTTTCAAATATTAATTTAAACGTGTTTTCTCCTAGTTCCAATTAATTAGTTAAACATAACAGACAAATAGTATAGAAAGC
Organism: Pachyrhynchus sulphureomaculatus; assembly: GCA_019049505.1. Classification (NCBI taxonomy): domain Eukaryota; kingdom Metazoa; phylum Arthropoda; class Insecta; order Coleoptera; family Curculionidae; genus Pachyrhynchus; species Pachyrhynchus sulphureomaculatus. The sequence goes on along the minus strand of CM032449.1, from coordinate 150,499,206 downwards.
AGGTGGTATATGGAGACTTTTTGGACTGACTGTATATGGAACGACAAAAATGAAATACACTAAGATATGCAGACGATGTAGTGCTTGTTACGTATGACCATTTAGAACTGCTGGCTGGCAATGAGCTAAAAAAAAGTTATAAAAAATGTAATAGTTGGGTAGGTTGAGTATAAATTGTGAGTATAACAAAAATAATAAGGAGATTCTCTGAACCCATCTTGCTAAATAGAAGAAAGAAGAAATAAAAATATATGTATATATATATATATATATATATATATATATATATATATATATATATATATATATATATATATTATATAATATATGCAGTTGCGCATGGATAGATATATCGAAATCACAATATTAATTACAAAACGAAAACAAATGTTTTAAGGCATACTAAAACTTGGACAATCACATAATCAGAAAATAATGTGCGAAAACCTCTACGTGGAGAGAGCACTCCTAAATATATCGCTAAAGAGAAAAAAAATCTGCAGAATAAAACGTACCAAAATAGAAGATATCAAGATCACAATACTAAAGCAAAATGGAGATTGACAGAACATGTAGAAAGAATGGAACAGACAAGATGGATAAGGAAAATAGCAGAATGGAATCCGTAGGAAGTAAAAAAGAAATTCAAGACGGCCCTCACCAAGATGATACGGTGACATTAGGAAGGTTGTTTTGAACAAATCGATAAACAGGATAGAAACAGATAGTGGAAAATGACGGAGGCGTATATCCACTCATGGATGATGAACGGTGGAGAGAGAGAGAGAGATAGCGAGGTAATAAAGTAGTAAAAAAACATAATTTGAGCTCGTCTTTTAAAGTGATAATGGTAAATTATAAATTAACTGTTTCCTCTTTAATTTAGCAACACTAAGTTAGGCACCAAAATGTAATCGTTTTTTTGTAAATTTGCGAAGCCTTTGAAATGTCTATCTTGCTTGCCAAATTCAGATTTAATTAAAAACTCGAATTTGTTTTTATTATTAAATATTATTGAAATATTTTATTGAAAAAAAGACATCACTATCACGAAAATTATTACCTGTAGTAAAATAATATAAAAAGTGCTGATGCTATAGAGTTAGTTCCGCAAAAACAAAGACAACATTAGTTTTATCTGAATATCTGTCACATCTACTATTGGAGAAAGTCAACCTAAAAAATAATTTATTTTATTGCCAAGTACCCGGGGCAATTTAATTTTGATATTGTATTATATTTCCGAATATTTCCGATATTCGATCGGTCAAAGCTTCCGCGTCAAAATCCCTCAGGACATATTTTTTGTATTGTTTCCGATAAAAGGAAGGGAATTGATTCATATCTATCCTGTTTTTTTTTTATTTTAAGTTAAAGCGAATTTTCGTTTTGTACGTCGTAAAAACAACTAGAACCTTTTATTCTTATAACAAAAATGCAATTGTATACCATATATGGTACCACCTATGTTTACTACTCTTTAAAAATAGTTGAAATAGAATACTCACTTAATTTTTGGCAAGATTAATTACGGTAATTTTTGTGCGATAATAAAATTTCTTTATTTTCTCATTCCTTTTGAATAAAGAAGTATGTTATTGATTTTGACCGACATATTACCCGGTAAATAATGTTACGGAATAATCCCATACATGTAAACCATGCAATGATTGTGGGGTAGTTCGATTTTTATTATTCAATAAATTCCGCTAAGCCTATAAATCTGAAATTAAGGTCATCCCAAACGGTCCAGACCGGACCCTTTTCAATTATTTAATTTCTGTATATCTGCTGAATTTAATATTAGTCTAGGTCTATTACCATGGAACATGTTTTCCATAAAAATCTATATTTCAAAGAATTTATTATTTTTATTTTAGTAAAAGTAAAGAGTAAAATAACAGTTGAAATGTATATGTTAGTATTAATTTACTCAGTGATGGTAATTAGCGTACATCATACCTATCACAAAACATCCAAAATAGTATAAAAAATGCCATTGACAAAACTTGCCCAAAACAGAACAAGAACAGAAATTAAATCAAAGAGTAAAACAGCTAATGAAGCAAAAGAGAAAACTGGTAGATAAGACTACAGATGAATATAGAACTATAAAGAGAGAGAGAGATATTGAGGGAAATTAGAAAAGATAAAAGATAAGAAAAGTGCATAGTAAATTAAAAACGTTGTAGAACAAAATAAAAGTTTAACATTTTTGAGAAAAAAGAACATAATGGGAAAGAAAGACATATGCAAGATTAAAGACATGCATGGTAATGTAATAACAAACAAAAGAAATATTTTACAGATCGTCGAATTATTTTATCAACAATTATATACCTTACAAGATAAAAAGAACAGAAATTAACATACCAAAAGTCTTAAATCAGGGATCGGAGGATATCTCAGACATCCTCGAAATTACATCAGTCTTGAAGGGCATGAAAAATAAGCTTCGGGTGAAAACAATATTGCTGTAGAGGCAATTAAACAAGGAGGACAACAAATTATAACATCTCTTAAAATGTTATTCAATAAATACGTCCTGGAGGGAATAACTCCATCGCAATTGAATAATGCAACTATCGTCATCAAGCATTAAAAAGGAGATACTTACAAAGTATCGGCCCATTAGCCTCCTGAGTCATGTAAACAAATTATTCACGAAAATATTTACCAAACGTCTAGCAAATAAATTCGAGTTTTTCCTTTCAAAAGAACAAGCAGCTCCGGGGTATAGAACAAACGACCATCTGCTTACAGTTAATCACTTCATCCACAAAAAATTACTGTTTGGAGCGGTTTTTCATGCCGGTGGTGTCATTGGGCCGTTCTTTTTCGTTGATGAAAATAACCGTCACGTTACAGTCAAGGGAGATCGCTACAGAGGCATGTTGCAACGTTATTTCTTTGATCAATTGCATGGGCTAGACATTAATGATATGTGGTTTCAACAAGACGGCGCCACAAGCCACACAGCGGGTGTAACAATCTACTGACTGCAATCTAAATTCGGTGAACGTGTTATATCGAGAAATGGTCCCGTCGAATGGCCGCCTAGATCGTGTGATTTAACACCTCTAGACTTCTTTTTATGGGTACGTTAAATCATTGGTCTATACTAACAAGCCTGCGTCGTTAGAGGAGCTCAGAGCCAGTATTGAAAGAAAGATAGCGGCCGTTTCCGTCGAAATGTGTGGCCAAGTCATCGAAAATTGGGTTTCAAACGAATCGACCGCTGCAAACGTGCCCGTGGTGGACATATGAATGAAGTCGAATTCAATACATAAATGTTTTGATTGTACTTCAAGCCGATAGTAAAATTTTCGAAATGTCTCAAATGGGTTGCGTTTTATTTCAAAAGAAAGTTGTCAAGTCCTTAATGGAAGACCCGATATATCTGAAACCCTCCCGATGTTGAACTTTTTTGGTGAATTATACGTCACAATAACGTTCCTATTTGTAAAATATGAAGTTGTAATGCTTTTCTTGCTAAAGAAAAGTATTTTATTCGTGAAAAAATTACACTTCGTGCTTTTCGCTTTTCTTCTAATTTTAGAGTTCCTATATTACGAAAAACATAGTCACTCATTTCCGTCGTTCTGTCGGTCTGTTGGCACGACAACTCTAAAACGAAATGGGCTATCAAATTCAAACTTGATACGAAGATAACATCTATCAAGAAGATGAAACCTCTAGTTTTTGAGTGGTATCGCTTCAGGCCAAGGAGGTGCAAATGGTGGGGTTGATAAATTTTAATAGTAATATTAAAGGTTTCCCTGGTTTTTTATTGAACAGAAAACAAATTTTATGCATACATATTTACATATATTAAATGAGGCGAAGAGGGTGGGGGAAGAGATTAGAGAGGGTTCCTTCGTCTATATCTTGTATATCCTTTTGTTTTTTTAAAGTCTAGAAATACAAAAGTTAAATTATTTTCAATTTTAACAAAGGAATGGGTTGAATGGGTCGGAGGAGGTAGTTTAATTTTTTATAATTTTAATAGCATTTTCAGATATTTACAAGTTTTTTGGTTGATGTACTGGACAAGTTTGAAGCATATTATTTATAGTAACATCTGAAAGGGACTAAATCCTCATTGAGAAATGTATAGAATCTAAAAAAACCTCTTGTGCTCATATTTGTGGACTTCGAAAAGGCTTTTGATTCAGCAGAGACTTTTGAAAGCGCTTGCTAAGTGTCGTATTGATCATCGATATTCCGTAGTAACTAAATACATATATTAAAATGCCCCCGCTCATGTTAAAACACAAACTAACCAATCTACCAGCAAATTTCGAATTGAAAGAGGAGTAAGGCAGGGTGCGACATTGACTTAATAACAGACAAAATGCAAGAAGTACAAACTATGCTGCACATTCTTCAGAAAGCTTCAGGAAAGGTTGATCTAAAAATTAATCTATCCAAGACCCAGTTTATGACAAATCTTGTACTAAGTGACACTATAAAACTCAATAACGTAGAGATCGAGCAAATGCATCAATATAAATATCTGGGACATGAAATCAGCATAGGATGAGATAACCTCTCTCCTGGACCGCATATGGCAAACTGGCCTATGTATTCAAACCTAACCTTCTTATGTGTTTAAAAAGAAAAATATTTGACAGATGCATACTCCCCGTTCTTACGTACGGAGCCGATACTCTCACAGTGATGAAGAAAAACATCAATAAAATATGTGTCATGCAACAAAAGATGAAGAGGTCAATGTTAGGGTTACTTTTAGAGTTCACATCCCAAATCACATTATCTGGAAGATAATGGGGGTACAAGACGGAGTCAAATTCATTCTAATAGAACTGGGCTGGGCATGTTGCTAGGTTTAAGGACAAAGAGAATTGTAGAGTGGCGACCAAGATTCTAAGCCTATCGGAGTAGAGGTACACCACCAAGTCGGTGGACTGATGATTTGAAAAGGGTGGCTGGAAATTGGGTACAAGCGGCCCAGAACAGAAAAAAGTGGTAAAACTTGAAGGAGGCTTTGGTCCAGCAGTGGACAGTATAAGCTGATGATGATGATACCTATCAGAATAACAAACACTTGTAGCAAAACCGATACGATACACATATAATAAAGAAAGCAATACAACAAAATAGCACGTACCTAAAATCTCAGGAACTACCTAAAAATAAATCTAGAACGACTTTTCCTACCTCCACCTCCTGCAAAACACCTAAAAAAAATAGCTGCATCACGTAAAAATCCAAAAGATACAATAATGCTAAAAACCAAGGCTTATGCAGCATTCTATGTGAAAATTGCCATGAGACCTACATTGGACAAACCAACAGAACGATATCTGCAAGGCTCGAAAGAGACAAACTTAGCATTCGTAACAAACAAACTACTTCAGTTCTCTTTCAACACCATCAGTTAATAACAAGCCACAAAATGGATTTTAATAATTTAAAACAGATGGTCATCGTACAACCCTCAAAACAAGAATCACCCTAGAGGTCATTGAAACTGCGAGAAATAGTACCTTAAACAAAAGCAATGATGATTTCAACCTCCCAGCAGCATGGAAATTCATAATAACACAGGACACAAGCTTCAGCGACCTAAACAACTCCGAGATCGTCCAAGCTAGGTCGGAGAATGCAACATCTCCGAATCAGCGCTGCAGCTATTATTTTCATCTGAAAGAAAAAATCCATCACGACAAATGCTGTGTTTCCAACCCACACATGGTACCACGCAGTATGGTCAAATAATGATGATCACGCCTCACGTACATTCGGGTAGTGATCGTCGACCAAATGATCTACCTGAACAGCTCCAACCCACACAGAGTGCCACGCAGTTTGGTCAAATAGTGATGATCACGCCTCACGTACATTCGGTTAGGGATCGTCGACCAAACTGATCTACCTGAACAGTCCGAGAGAACTAAGAATAACAACCCTTTATATCTTCATTGTCGGTTAATCAGTCGAGACACATTAAACTAGTCTCTTTTTATTGTAGTAATATAGGACAGGCAATGCTTCGTTATGACGATGAATGTAAGAGGACATAGTGCAAACTTAGCACGCTGAAAGTATCTCTGTCGTTTGTGAATAAATCATTTTAACTTGCCAATACGTAGCTTGGTAGACAAAGTCACTTCGAAAGTCTAAAAACGAATTTTGTCTTTATTTTTACCAGACCCTAAGTTATCGCTGCATCAAGGAGGGGCAAAATTAAGAAAATCGGATTTGAATGTGTCCATGAGACCCTTCGACAACATCTTCGTGCTTATGATGTCAAATTCCGAAGCACGTTGAAGAAACCTTTGCTGCGCGAAATTCACTTCACGAAACGGCTCACTTGGGCTCACGATAAGATACTAGAGTAGCCCTCACAATCGCCGGACGCCAACCCTATTGAAAACGTTTGGTCCCTTGTAAAGAGAAAGCTGAGAGGAAAGACTTTGAGGACTTTGACTCAGTTGTCTGAGATTCGAGAAATTTGCAGAGTAAGCAGAAAATTTTGTCGACAGCATGCCTCGAAGATGCCAGGTGATTATTGATGCAGGAGGCGATTGGACAACTTACTAAGGTAATTGTGCCGTTGTTAGCACACCAAATACAATAATGGCAAAAAATGTTCTCGAAACACATTTTTTTCAAGAATTTGAGCGGTCACGTTCTTACTTGACAGACTGTATGGATGGGTTTAAAAGTGTAAGGAAGGGGTTTAGACGCTTTACCTCGAATATATCGTCTAATAAGTTCTCTTTGGGAGTCCAGAAGGAAATGAGAAGTTCTAGTTTTAAATATATCTGAAACCTCCCGATGTTCAACTTTTTTGGTGAATTATACATCATAATAACGTTCCTATTATGTAAAATATGAAGTTGTAATGCTTTTCTTGCCAAAGAAAAGTATTTTATTCGTGAAAAAATTACACTTCGTGCTTTTCGCTTTTCTTCTAATTTTAGGGTTCCTATATTACGAAAAACATAGTCACTCATTTCCGTCGTTCTGTCGGTCTGTTGGCACGATAACTCTAAAACGAAATGAGCTATCAATTTCAAACTTGATACGAAGATAACATCTATCAAGAAGATGAAACCTCTAGTTTTTGAGCGGTATCGCTTCAGGCCAAGGAGGTGCAAATGGTGGGGTTGATAAATTTTAATAGTAATATTAAAGGTTTCCCTGGTTTTTTATTGAACAGAAAACAAATTTTATGCATACATATTTACATATATTAAATGAGGCGAAGAGGGTGGGGGAAGAGATTAGAGGGGGTTCCTTCGTCTATATCTTGTATAACCTTTTGTTTTTTTAAAGTCTAGAAATACAAAAGTTAAATTATTTTCAATTTTAACAAAGGAATGGGTTGAATGGGTCGGGGGTAGTTTAATTTTTTATAATTTTAATAGCATTTTCAGATATTTACAAGTTTTTTGGTTGATGTACTGGACAAGTTTGAAGCATATTATTTATAGTAACATCTGAAAGGGACTAAATGGTGGGCTAGAGTAGGACTATTTATATATATATATATATATATATATATATATATATATATATATATATATATATATATATATATATATATATATATATATATATATATATTGATGACACATCCGCACCAGAAGAACTTTTCATTTTTTGAGGCCAACCATTCGTCAAGCCAAATTTTCACTTCTTCGTAAGAAAGTAAGTGTTGTTCTGAAAGTCCGTGATGCATCGATCGAAATAAGTGGTAGTCTGAAGGGGCTAAGTCCGGTGAATACGGCGGGTAGGGTAGAACGTCCCATTTGATGTTTTCTAAATAGTTTTTAACACATTTTGCAACATGGGGCCGAGCATTGCCATGTTGAAAAATGACTTTATCGTGTCTTTGGGCGTATTCTGGTCGTTTTTTTCCTTCAATGCTCTGTTCAACTTTATCCATTGTTGTCGGTATCGATCGCCAGAAATCGTTTCACCAGGTTTCAGCAGTTCGTAATACACAGCTCCTCTACTATCCCACCAAATACACAGCAAAGCTTTCTTTTCCTGTGTATTGCGCACTGGTTGCGATGTTGAAGGCTGGCCCGGGTCTACCCAAGTTTTTTGGGTTGGAGCATGTTCACCATAAGCTTCAATCAACAATCGATAACTTTCAGCAGCTGTTTTCTTCAAATGAAAGAAGGTTATTAAACTTCCCCGCAAAACGTATTTTTCTGGTAGGAAACATGACCTATTCAAAGCTATGAAGAACCATGTTTTTCGCACAATGACAATTAATAACGAACTGGTTTTTGATGGCGTATGTTTACCTTTCAAAACGCCATAGATGTCACCAGTCTATACCAACAAGTATGTCAGTAACACCATCTCTTAGCAAAATCGATATAATTAACCGAAACACCTATTATTTTTAGTAGATGCGATACGAGTGGTTCAACAAAAGATTGGTAGAGGGAACCTTTGTTACGACGCATTTTAGTTTTGAACTTTCGTTGAAATCACGTAAAATCCAAAATGAGTTACTTATTTGCACGTCTGTTCAAGGTTCCCATCCAAAGGGGCCTAAAATGACATATTTCGCGGTCGCTAAATGTATTAAAATGGCGGTATCGTTTGTGAAGAAGTGGATAAATCATTTTAATGAGACAAAAAATGTCGACAACTTGCCAAAACTTGGCTCGGTAGATAAAGTCACCCCAAAGTCGAAAAATGAATCGTGTCTTTGTCTCCACGGGACCCGAAATCGAGGCTGCGTCAAGGAGCGGCAAAATTAAGAAAATCTGATTTGAATGTGTTCATGAGACTATTCGACAACATCTTGATGCTCATGACGTCAAATTCCGAAGTACGTTGAAGAAACTTTTGCTGGTCGAGAATCACGTCGCAATTAGGCTCGCTTGGGCCCACGATAAGATACTAGATTGGCTCTTACAATCGCCAGACGCTAATCCTATTGAAAACATATGGTATCTTGTAGAGGAGTGCTCAAAGAAAAGACTCCGAGGGCTTTGACTCAGTTGTCTCGCGAGATTCGAAAAATTTACAGAGTATGCAGAAGATCTCGTCGACAGCATTCCTCGAAGATGCCAGGCGATCATTGATGACTTGACAGACTGTAAATACTCAAAATTAATAGAAATATTGACCCTTACCATAGATATACATTTTAATCAATATTTGAATTGCATATATAAAGTTTACTCTTAGTCGAAACATTTTGAACAACTCAAATATTAAACAAATCCCCAAAAGGGTTAATTTACCCAGCTTTGTAGCGACCATTTTAAAATAATTAAATCCGTTTTGTACTCTAAACTTCGGTTTGCGCTGAAAATCCTTTTTTTAAATAAATTTATATGGGGTCGTTACCAGGATTTAAAATTTGAAAAAAAGGGATTTAATTTGTTTCACGCTTTCGGTTTTCGTTTTTGGATTTATTTATCATTGGATATCAGGTCAACTACCCTTTAGTTAATTAATTATAGATATATAGATAATACTTACTTGTCGAGCTGGTTATTTGCTTGTATCAATAAAAGTCCTTTTTAGAATTTTTCGCCGTTTCTCTGTTTTTAATTAAAATATTTTTAGCGTTCCATACGGAACACTTATAAGATCACTTCGGTGTCTGTCTGTCCGTCTGTCTGTCCTTCTGTCACACCCGATTTCCTCCGAAACTATTTGACGTAGAAAGTTGAAATTTGGTACTAATATAGAAATTGATGGCCTCATCAGAGCCGTGTAGTTTTGAAAGTTAAATTTTGACTTAAGGGGTTTGTTTTGGGGGGTGAAATCGGAAGTGAAAAAAAAATGTTTTACTAGGTCATCGATGGGGTGTCAAATGAAAGCTTGTGAAAACACGAGTTCAAAAATATATATAATGTCTTACATGCGCACACTTCTTTGTATTATTTTGAAAAAATCTCAAATAATTTATCTGGTATATAAAAAAAAAATTTCAAGGTCATCAGTTTTCAGTACAGATCGGAAACAATCTTTGTTGTTGAAAACTCATTTCGGGTGTGTTTTGTGAAGTCACTGATCATTTTATACCTCCGTAACAAAAATGTTTATTTCAGAAGCAATCGACGTACGGAACACTAATTGCGCAAGTTCAACTTGCACTTGACCGGTTTTTACTTTTATTTACAATGTTACATTATTTCGTAAAACAAATATTATTTCTTTCCGCCGCTTTCCGCACACGTGCCACTCCTGGAGCGCTTAGGAACTTCCCTGCAGCACGTGGGCTAGACCCATAAAATAAAATAATAAAAAATAAACCTGCTAATGTTTACGATGCACTGCAGTTCTCATTATTTTATAAATTCTAATATGCCTTTAATTTCACAAGACAGATCCAACTATTTCAGAGAGGAACTTGCTAACACCTTCACTAACAACTTGCTAACACCTTCACTAACAACTCCAGTATGCTGCTCCAAGGCTGCATACTATCTCCTACTCTCTTTCTCATCTGCATCAAGGATCTGCTGGAAAGGAACATGACTCCAATCTACAGTTTTGCAGATGACAGTACGCTTATTTCTTCATTCACTTTGAACACTCGAACATCGGCTACTCATGCCAATATCCGCAGACAGCAGGAAGTCGTTCAACGAACAAAGACCTGCAAGAAATTCTGCCTTGGGGTTACAGTAACCAAGTAGAATTTAAAGCTACAAAAAACTAGGCGGCGGTTTTTCCTAAAAAAGCTAACGTTGTTGGACCCGACATCGTCACTCAATCTGCTGAGCAAATATGTCTTGGCACGAACATATTGCAAGCATAGGAAAGAGAGCTATTATTTCGAACTAGAACACTTTACACTCTATAACAACTGTTAATTCTGCACAGAGCTCACATTCGACCAACAGTGGAATACTACTCACATCTTTGGGGCTTTGCTCCCAAACATACACTGCCTTTGTTGGATTCTATTCAGAAAAGAGCTGTTCGCCTGATTTGAGGCCCAAAACTGCCAGCAACCTTGATTCCTTGCTACACCGGAGAACGGTAGGCGCTACCACTTTATATCCGCATGAAATTCAGCCCGTTACTCCTCGTACAACCCTTTTTAAGCAGTCCTTTATATGCAGAACCTCATCTCCGTGGAATGATTGGCTTAGGACTGTGTTTCCCACTGAGTATAATTTACAGCGATCGATTCAAGACCAACGTGAATCCATTTTTTTGCACACGCGTCGCACCGAGGTTTTCCCTGCAACACGCTGTGTTCATAAAAGTCGTATGGTTTTGACCAAGAACTGCTTCAACAATCTATATAACCTTATTGAAAACTGTAAAAATACATTATATGTATTATTGTATTAGAAACTTTCACAATTAAAACCCTTATTTTCTATGTCATTGACACTTATTTTAGTGTATTCTTCAAAACAATAAGCACCCGAAATGACAAACAAACATGGACAAATTTTAACAATACATATTAAAGGAAACAATAATAAAAAAAATTCCCCTAATCATTAAATATTATATATTATCTACCTCTGTTCCAAACTGACTAATTTGCTCTGATGTTCAAATCTTAAGACTTCTTAACCTCTGTCCAATTATCATTTTTTTGATTGAACCAAAATTGGACTAAATAGTAGTCTTCCTAAAATTCACACATTTTTCTTAACATAGTGTTGATTGTAACATGAAATACACTGAGCACAATGTTTTAATTCTCTTGAAGTTTTCGGCAAAAAGTGCCAGTAAAACTTTCTCAGATAATTGCTTTGCTTTATTTATCTGTCACCATTTTTTCAATTGCTGATGTGTATTTTCATATTCCGCGTAGATTTATCTTGTAGAGAATTTAAAATGGCTGATATTGCCTTATCTACTTTATTTGGTGATCATCACCCTCAACAACTTCTGTGGTTTAACAGTCAGAAAAATCTTGCACTAAATTCGAAAACCAATACATATACTACTAGAATCTTGTTATCAAACTGTGTAATCAAATCTTAGTGTTTTTATTGTTACAATCGTAAATTACGGAAGTTTTAAAATAAAAATTTAGCTATATTATTTAACGATTTTTTAAAATATTTATATTAAAATACAATGGTTCTAGAATTTTTTTTTTCAAACTCGTGCGAGATGGTGTTCTTGAAAAGTGCATTTTTAATTGCCGTGCACTAGATACAAAAGAAACTAATTTCTACGACTTCTCTAATAATAATAATAATCTTTATTGTCTAACAGATATACTATTTACAGGACAATTACGTATAAATAACATAATACAAAAGAAAAGTAAAGTATTAATATAGAACAAGGGAGACAAATAACATTAAAATCACATAAAATTAAATAAAACTGGAAAATTAAAATTAAAATGATACACTTGGAATAAATACCTATATATGTAATAATTTATTTTTTAAGTTTAACAAATTGCGCAAATGACAGGTTGTTCAATGTCGTTACAAGTACTGTTGAAAACGCTCCTAGCCTGAAACAGTGGTGTTTTGATGAGAAATTAGTTGATGCAGTAGGTAAATAGGAAACAGAATAGCTTCTGACCAATCTATTAGGAACGGGAAAATTTACTTGAAACAATAAGTCAGGAGAGTCAACAAGAGATTTACATAATTTTATAAGAAAACACTCAGATGGTAATTTCTTCGATTCGTCAATAAAGGTAGCTGAAAACGTTCAGTTATAATGACCTCATCCACACCCCTATCAGGGTACACTCTATCATATTTTAATATAAAAAATTTGGTGTACTTTCTTTGTATATTCTCTACCTGCCTGTTATACTTAGTGTGTATTGGGTTTTAAACAATTGCACCATATTCAAATCGTGAAAGCACATAGCTAGAATATAAAGTTTTTAATGTTTTAATGCAACGTCCGCAGTACTGCAGATCCAATTACAGGATCAATAATTTAAATAAAAAAATATAAAGGAATTACAAATAAATTAAAGATATAATTAACTTTTTCATAAAGAATCAAAAGACAAGATAAAATCATTTCCATGAACACGTACAATCAATACCAATAAAGCAAGACCTAACGCCCCCTCACAAACTCTTATAGTTAAAAAGTCATAAAAAAAAATCATAATCTATATTATCTAAGAAAAAATAACCCAATATATATATATATATATATATATATATATATATATATATATATATATATATATACAAAAACGTATGTTTCGGTACTTGAGAACGTTGATAGATATTACGATATCCTCGCCGATATCCTTAGGATTTAGAAAGGGTAAAATTCCTACTGAGGCGTGGAGGTGAAGGATAAAAAAAATAATATATAATATATAAATTGATGCCTCATTTCGCTCAAGAGTTATCATGCCAACAGATCAACAGACAGAGGCACCGATAAAAATGAAATATTATTCATAACCTAGGAATCCTAAAACGCGAAGAAAAGCAAACGAAAGTTTCGGATCAAAAATAATTCCAAGGTCATTGAAGGTGTTACAACGTACAATATCTTCATTATCTAACTTATACTGGAAGTCAGTGGTGCTAATTTTATTCGAGTACGTCTATGGAATTTAAGATGCTTAAAAATTTTTCGTAATAATCTATGTTATTTTTTACAAATCAAGAATATCTTCTTCAGATTTGTTTTTCTTGATTGTTTCGTAGCAGTGCTGTTATGCTAGGCAGCTTGTTAGGCTTTTCCGAATTTGATCTACCCACACTGGGACCGAATGCCGAAAAGGTGGCCATAAGTCCCTAAAATGAATGTTCGATTGAGGGACTTTTCAGGCTCTAGGTATGTGGGTTGGTACCTGCGCTATTCGAAACGACCGGTTATAATAATCAAGTGTGCACACGTGGCTCTTGACACCTATTTTAGAGCGTCGAGTAGGCCAGACTCTGAGCTTGTTCTGTTTAAGTTAGACAGGCAGATTCAATTGCGCTCAAATTTTTTGTATTTGAAGTTAATTTAATTTTGTGAAATGGATTCTCCGAATAAAAGTGAGTACATTTAAACGATATAAATTGATACAATAAAATTTGATTATCATTTAATTATTGTAACGTTTAAAATATCACTTTTATAGAACTTTTAGTTTGAAACGTCAAAATTAAAATATACATAAGTTAAAAGTCCCACGACATCCCACTGTCCAACCAATTTTCTCGTGTTTTCTAACTATTTTTGAATAATATAGAAGCAAAATCAGCTGCCCGCACTTGCACTTTTTTTTAAAATAAATTTTATATAAAAAAGATCAGCCGAAACAGGGATACGGAAGTACAACTGACGGAAATACTGCGCGTCGTTTCTTCGAAAATTCGACAATTACGGCAATAATAACTGGACTAGACGAGACGTTAATTAAGAGATTTTACGTTGTATTATAAGTTATTACTTGCGGCTTCGATATTGATGTTCTGAGATATGAGGAATACTGCCTAGAAATAGCTCGTTTATATGTAAGTTTATATCCCTCGTTTTACATGCCAACAACAGTTCACAAGATTTGGTTCACAGCGGACGCATTATTCAAGCTTCGATTTTACCAATCGGATAAATGTCTGAAGAGGCCCAAGAATCTTGTAACAAATTTATAAAAAAAATCGGCAGGACTTTGCGCGAAAATGTAATCGTGTTAAGAATATGGAAGATGTATTTCAGAGGCTTTTGGTATCATCAGATCCGCTAATATCAAGCCTGCGGAAATTACCAGCGAAAAAATTGATAACGTTGGACTCTGAAGCTGTACAACTGTTAGAAGCTCCCAGTTCTGAGATTCAAAGCAGTGATCAAATGAAGAATATTGATGTTTTCTTGCAATAATATTTTTCTATAGTTTACATTGTCGTTATATATTAATAACAAACAGTTTCACTTTGAAACATTATCTTATTTTTTCAAATCGCCAAATTGGATCCTCCATTTGTTTTTTTCACATTTTTAATTTTAGATCCTTATCAGCGACATCGAAAAGCCCTATAGTCGAAATTTCATGAAAATATGACAAAAATTTTCATTTTTGTCCGCATATTGGATCCGCCATTTCGTTCTTCACATTTTTAATTTCAGATTCTTCATCAGCAACCTCGAAGAACCCTATAGTCGAAATTTCATAAAAATATGACAATTTTTAATAATTTTGTCCGCCATTTTGTTATTTACATTTTTTATATCAGATTCTTAATCAACGACCTCAAAAAACTAGATATGCAAATTTTCATATAATTCGACTAACACCTTCATATTTTGGCCACCTTTTCGGGTTTTAGGCCCAATGTGCTACTATACAAAAAGTGGTTTGTTGAACCGGATAAATAAAAAAATCACTGCGTCTGAGAGGAAACTAAAAGAGTAGTTAAGGAAGTCGACCAATTTCATTTTGTCAAAGGTTTTTGTATGCAGTTTGCCATCTGACATGGTGTATTATCGTGGTGTAGCATCTCAGTTCGTGCAATGACTCGTCGCACGGGTCATTCTCACCTTGAGCTTATCAACGATTTTCTCTTAAAAGGTTTGATTGAGAGTTTATCCTGGCAGCACGCACAAGTTCTTGTGGAGAATCCCCAACACTCGCAGTGTGTAGATATCACTTCCAATTTTGGCGGATTGTCTGGTGATCGTACTCGCAAATTCACCTGCGATCAGTCGACTGAAAAATTCTAGCATCCTCTTATGGTGGTTTAAAAATACCGTGGACGGTAAACTAATCGCTAGTTAACTAACTACTGATCATTGTGAACATCAGTCGACGCTCTTATATAACAAAAATGTTTTCTTATTTTTTCCACATTCACGGTCTAGCACGAGATTTGGCTTATGCCAGGTCTACATTAAGGTTTAACCACAGTAAACACATTATACAGTAGCGAAACTCAAGGATAACCGCATAGGAAAATCAGGTTCGTTTTCAGAAGGTCACGAGGCAATCCGCCATGTTAAAAGTGGACCAGCGCGAGATTTAAAATACAAATAAAGTTGTGCAAAGTTTTATCATTCAAAATCATAGATATAGAAATGTTTGAAAATTTTTGATTTGTTATTTAAAACAGCATGAGTAATATAAAAGTTAATGCAGTATGAGTAATATAAAACAAAAAGAATGGAGCACTTTGTTAAAAAAGAAATGAATACAGGTGAAAAACTTGATAGGAAGGTATTTGATGGAATTCTTCATATTCAACTTCAGTTTTTAATAACCTTATCCAAAAATTCAAAAGTCTATCAAAGTTAAACGTCACTGTTTGAGGTTAAAGTTTTATTTACATCATTTTTCACGTAAATTTGTGATTAAAGATGTTTTTTAAGGACTAAATTAATTTAATTTTAACATAGGTAATACCTAATGCTATTTTTCTTGTACCGTGAAATAAAGACATATTGTCATTACTAATATATCAACATCTTCTAAAATAAGAGCATTCTTTTCTAAGCAGTGTTGTGTTGTTTAGTGTGATAGATCTCTTGTTAATTAAAAAACACTGTATCTACTTTTTTGATACTTATTTTTTCTTAAACTACAAAACTATATTGTGTAACTTCGAGAAAGGTTAATATAATATTATTAATGAATTATGAACGGATATGTATAGACCTCTATTTTCTGTGTGAATGATACTTAGAGGTTCTATACCTTTTTGTGTTCTGTTATCCGTATTGCTTTTTGATAACGTAATTAACGCTTGCTTTTATTTAGAATGAATTAATATTTAGATCAAAGAGTCAATACAGTAATTTCCTAATTATATTTATATACAATACTTAGTTATGACCAAGCTGACTTGTCAGTTACAACTATGTTGGGAATGTGGAATCTTTGGCACAATGACACTACTCAGTATATATCACCACTACACCAAACACTTTATTTTTGCACTCAACGAGCGTTTCGCCAACCATATTAGCTTCATTAGGAGAAATGATTGACTCATATATACTGAGTATTGCCAATTACAGTTTAAAAGGAAAATAACTATATTTAATTTATAGTATAGGTATACAACAATAGAAACAAGTTCTTTATAGGAGGAATATTAATAACAGGTAACTAAATCTTCAAAATTTTACTAGTAACCATAATTACCATCAAAATGGACTTCGATTAAGTGTACTGTCCTTTAACGAACTTATTTTGAGAATATTTTACCCTCTGGCACACATCGTCTGACAAAATCATATAAAAATTTCTTTGGAATCGCATTAAAATTTTTTTATTTTTAATAGCATATTTGATTCAATAATCTATTTATTTCAGTTATTTCAATAATCCCATTCCCCAGTGGTTTTGTGATCTCAACACGACAATTAATATTTAAACTTTCAAACCCAGCTTATAAGAAAATAAAATATACTGTCTAAAATTTGAAAATAATAAATATGTTGTTATAGGTTCTGTATTCCTTACAATATATTCACAGAAACTTTTGAAAGATTGGCATGAAAAAGAGCAATATAATTTATAGAAAAAAATAGAAAAAAAGTCACTTTCAAGAGTATTAATTGTACTTGCAATTAAACAGTGTTAAATTTATCAGGTTTATTATTAGAAAAGGTGTGTCAAACAATCAATACAAATGAAGTTATTGAAAACTAGAAGCCTCTTGAGAATACACTTTTTAGAAAAAAATGTTTTATTTATAATTTACACAAATATAAATAGTTTTAAATAACTGAATACTAGTTTACACAAAAATAAATCTTTTTAAAAACCAACACAACATCTTTGGGGAAGAAGAAGAAACTAACGCCCCGCGTACAGTTTGAATTATTTTTGCAATTCTCAACGGCACAACAATAACCTCCTTTCCCCATGATTATATAAATTGTATCTCAACCGTTTCAATTCTCTTCACTTACGAACGTTTTTAATTCTCTCTTTCTACAAACTCTCTCTTCCTTCTGTCTTTATATTCATATAAACTGCAGTCACATCAAGAAACGATGGACAATACATTTCCAAAGACACATTTCGAGATCAGATGTAAACACTGAGCGGCCATTTTGAAAAAGGACCCGTTGACGCACGCGCCGTCAAAATCTCGTCACCAAATTGGAGCTCAGTTTCGCTACTGTAGTATGTTTACTGTGGTTTAACCTCACTGTGGGGTGAAGCGAAAGCCAGCAGCGTTGTCAGTTCGTGCACATCGTTTTCAGTCTCATTTCTTTTTTGTCACACCAGATATATTTAAATTAGTTGTAGAAAAAACGTGTTCCGGTCGACAGTTCATAGCATGCGGACGCGTTCTCTCGATTGGGGCTTCTGAAGGCGAAGTGCGAACGTTTTGGGGCTTCGGAGTGTAGATCGGTGGTCCACAAATTACTTGGTAGGGGTTCTAATTGCATAGGGTTGCTAAGCGTTGTGAGGGGTGATTCCTATAACGTCGGTTGAGGTGATTTGAGCAGTATGCGAACACGTGAGGCCGTATTTTTTGTGTCAATCACGTAATCAGTCTGACAGAAAAGGTTATACTCAAAACCAGTAACAGTTCCCGAGGAGATCCAGTGCCAAAAAAGAAATTAAGTTATAAAGACAAATAAATATTCTTTTGGGGGAGCAATATCGATTAGAGCGAGACTAAGTAGCTCTCCACCTGTAGAAAGGATCCAAACTCGAGAATGTGTAACGCATCACCAAAGGGTGCTCTGCCTAAGCACGAGACGTATCCAAAGCTGAGTAAATTATCCACAGAAAAATCGAGCTCAATAAAAGAGAGAGAAGAAGAAGAAGAAGTCTATTTACACTTATGTTAATTGTGACACACGGCTCGTTGAACCAAACAATCCTACTAGTGTTAAAAGTGATTCTGTTTGAACTAAACCATTCCCGAGAATTGAAAATTTTCAAAATTGAAATTGTAAATTTATTTTTTTAATGCAGAAGCTTCTATTTAATGTGTTATGTCTTTCATAAATTTATTAGTCATTAATTTAATAATGACATTAATTATTTATCAACTACGAGTAATATGGTAGTTGATAAATAATAATCTCTTTAACTTACAATTATATTTACAGCGGTAATATTAGTTATGATCTGATTTATGGTTTATATGAACTGTATCTAATAGGACTGTATATTTGTAATTATATTATTCATATTTGCTCTTGCATATAACAAATATCAATAAATTAGAGCGAATTGTACACCACATTATTAAATTTTAGTGATTTTTCTTCATCAAACCTGTAATTACTAAAATTTATGGGTCGAATAATAGGGTGGATATAAAGGATTTCGAAAGATCTTATTTCTTGGTTTTGACTGCTGAAAATCTTTAAAATTAAACAAGTACTATTAACACTAACACAATAAAATTAATATTTAAGAAAACGGCAACGCAAGTCGGACTTGCGCAATTAGTGTTCCATACGGTAATTGCTTTTAAAATAGAATAAAATCTTTACCTAGGCTAAGTTAATTAGGTCCCTGACATATTTATATCTTAAGATCCAATATGTATTTTCGCGTTTTTTCTTAGTTAATAATATATAGTAGGTATAACATCTTAGCTACTTAGCCAATAAATCAATCTAGAATCTAGTAAGAAAAGTGTAACACAAATATTCGTTTAATTAAAAACAAATAAAATAAAACTATTTTGAGGCGACAGTGATGTGGTAGAAAGTATATTAAAGAAAACGTCCGCCATATTGTCAAGACACTTAATTTTTAGTGTTCCGTACGGAACACTTATAAAATCACTTCGGTGTCCGTCCGTCTGTCTGTCTGTCTGTCACATCCGATTTTCTCCGAAACTATTTGACATAGAAAGTTGAAATTTGATACTAATATAGGAATTGATGGCCTCATTAGAGCCGTGTAGTTTTGAAAGTTAAATTTTAACTTAAGGGATTAGTTTTGAGGGGTGAAAACGGAAGTGAAAAAAAAAAATTTAGTAGGTCATCGAGTGTGGTGTCAAATGAAAGTTTGTGAAAACACGAGTAAAAAATATATATATATATATATATAATGTAATGCTTGCGCACACTTGCGCATTATTTTTAAAAAATCGCGAAAAATCGCTGTCCCCCTACCTTATCTCGAAAAGTACTGATCAAAAAATTCTGGAATATTCTCCACGGGGTGTAGATTGAACGAAAATTATCACGAGTGCATACCTTTAATAATTTATCTGGTATATAAAAAAAAACAAAAATTTCAAGGTTATCAGTTTTCAGTAAAGTTTAGAAACAAACTTTGTTGAAAACTCATTTGGGGTGTGTTTTGTGAAGTCACTGATCATTTTATACTACCGTAACAAAATTTTTTTATTTTAAAACCAATTAACGTACGGAACACTAATTGTGCAGGTTCAACTTGCACTGGACCTGTTATTTTCTTTGTACCAGATAAATTATAAAACGTAATGCATTCATGATAATTTTAGCTTAATCTACACTTTATAAAGACTCTTCCAGAATCCTTTCAAAATTTTTTGATCAGTATTTTTCGAGATAGGGCGAGGGGCAGCGATTTCTGGTCATTTTTTAAAAATAATGCAAAGAATAGTGTGCACAAGTATTACATCATATATATTTTTAAACTCGTGTTTTCAGAAGCTTTCGTTTGACACCACATTTTATAACCTGATAAAAAAAATTTTCATTCCCGATTTCACTCCCCAAAACAAACCCCTCAAGTCAAAATTTAACATTCAGAGCTACACGGCTCCGATTGGGCCATCAATTTATATCTTTCTGCCAAATTTCAAATTTCTATGTCAAATACTTTCGGAAAAAATCGGGTGTGAGAGATAGACGGACATCGAAGTGATCCCATAAGTGTTCTGTACGCAACACTTAAAAATAAAGAAATAACCGATTTCAAGGAGTGACAAAAAGTACAAAATAATATATTCTCTTAATCTTAAAACGATAGTACCTATCTACTTAAAAAAGAAAATTTAGTTAGCAAAAGAAACAAAGCAGTATATAATTACTTGTAATAATTATTAAGATTATAGAATTATAAGACTGGGAAAACTTTTAAATTTTATTTCTTATAACTTCGGACTAACTTATTTGTTCGCAAGGGTAATAATAATCTTGCAAGAATGATCTATATATATATATATATATATATATATATATATATATATATATATATATATATATATATATATATATATATATATATATATATATATATATTGGGTTCTTCATGTTAGAGTTAGATTTTGAAAGAGGCTACCTCACATATTTTATACTCTTCAAGCACTTTTGTCATATTTGATAGTAAATTTTATTTAATCAGTTTTTCCTTAAGGGGGTTCGGGCATCACATTGGTTGCTATAAGAAAATTCTCAACAAATTCACTGTTGCACAGAAATGAAATGAAAATATATTTGTGAAGTTTCAGTTGATTCGACTCGGTGGTTCACTACAAAGAAATTAAATTGCTGAAAATATATGGATTGTAATGGCGAACTAATTTGATTAATATATAATTTATCATGTCACGATAAAATAACCGGTCAAGTGCAAGTTGAACTTGCGCAATTAGGGTTCCGTACGTTGATTGCTTTTAAAATAAAAACTGTTGTAACGGAAGTATAAAATGATCAATGACTTCACAAAACACACCCCAAATGAATTTTCAACAAAGTTTATTTTCAATCTTTACTGAAAATTGTTGACCTTGAAATTTCTGTTTTTTTATATACCATATAAATTATTATAGGTAATACACTCATGATAACTTTCGTTCAATCTACACCCCGTGGAAAATATTCCAGAATTTTTTCAAAATTTTTTGATAAGTACTTGTCGAGATAAGGCGGGTGGACAGCGATTTTTCTCGATTTTTCGCGATTTTTTAAAAATAATACAAAGAAAAGTGCGCGCAAGTATTACATTATGTATATATTTTTTACTCGTGTTTTCACACTCGATTACCTAGTAAGAAATTTTTTTTTTCGCTTCCGATTTCACCCCCCAAAAAACTAACCCCTTAAGTCAAAATTTAACTTTCAAAACTACATGGCTCTGATGAGGCCATCAATTCCTATAATTTTACCAATTTTCAACTTTCTGTGACAAATAGTTTCGGAGAAAATCGGGTGTGACAGACAACGAAGTGATCTTATAAGTGTTCCGTACGGAACACTAAAAATGAGTAAAATTTTATATAATGTGTAACAAATGTTTCACTTGGTAGAAGCAATAATACTTCATCATGTGCGATGAAAATAACTAATCTGTCTTTATGGTTTTATAGACGTGGCAATACATCAATTGAAAACTCTCTGCGCGTGCACTGCTCTTGAACCTTCAGAAGTCTATTTTATTTGAATTCGGATAAACAAAAATTTTTAAGTTTATACAAAAATAATTCTCTTCACACACTCTTCATGATTACAAAGTCGCAACTTTATTTCAAATAACACAGGCGACCAAAAAAATATTTGTAAAAACTTTTTAAACCAACCAACCAACTATTATGTATATTTGGGTGCTGAAACCGTATCTGGCATCAGTTTTTTTTGTATCGCCCACAGTTCTATCACAATATGACATCGATTAAATTTCAAAATAGGGATCATGGCAGTAAACCAAATCCTCTTCCTGCTTGAAAAACTGAGCAAACTGTTGATCTCTTATTTTATAATGGTAAATAGATGTTCCAGATTCCAATAAATGTTTTTCTTTCAGCCTAGAACCAAGCAATTCTGCTTTTTCCTTAGTCAAACCCAAATCTCTCACTAAATCATTTAACTCAGCTTGTGTAAACAACTGTGGTTTTAAATTTTCTAGAGAGCATTGAAACTCATCATCATCAGGTCGACTTTCATTAAATTCGGAACTGGACTGTAAAACGTCATCCAGAAACATCAACGCTGCAAAAATAATAATCATTTGAATGATTTTCTTGCTCTCTCCATACGATAGATACTGAAAATCTAAAAGCTTTCTTTTCTTTCTTATACCATTTCCTAAGATCCTCGATTACCGATTTCTACACCAAAATATGCAAAGTATACTTTATTTACAAAGTCAGTAATGTTTCTTTGATGTTTTTTAACTACAAACCACATATATAACAAAAAGTGTTGGGAGAGTTTTTAGCAATCCCGATTAGCCATACTTTGAATATGAATTAAAGCACATGGGTTAAACACTGCAATGCGACCTTATATTAACTGGAAGAAAACAAACAGCTGTGACATTTATCGGAACTGCCAACCTAATAATATTTGATTTTACTGCCAACATTATAAAATTTTGATTTTATTGCCAACTTAATAACATTCGAATGATAAAAAATAAACTTTTCACATTTTGAATATTAAAATGTGAAAAATTGGTGGGTGATACGACTTTTTTATTATTATTTTCGGACTCAGCACACCAAAAAAACATGGGAATCAGGTAAAATTATTAAAAAAGTTTTTTCATCGTTGGCCTGTGTAATTTGTCATTACGAAAGTTTCGATCATTGAAAGTTTGAATTTGCTGTATGGGCAGCAGTTAAGCCAACCTAACGATTTCATATGTCTATTTTGCAACGTTGCCTCGTTTATTACTTATAATACGTGTTTTGCAATATTTTTTTTAAATAAATAATTAATATATTGGATCTATTCCAGTGGAATTTAAACGTAGATTCAATAAAAAGGATGGCTTTTTTTCGTTTTAATATAAAAAAAATAAGTCCACTCTAGGTCCCAGGAAAAAAGGCTAATTTCAGGAATTTATTTTAGTATAATAAAAACAGTCGAAAATTTATTTGCAGTATTTTATTAAACAAATATTTAAATGTACAATTTTTTTTTATCTTTTTAATTCAAAATGGCCGCTTCAGAATCCTTTTACAAATCGGGCGAAATGACAGCTGCCATAAATGTTTATGGATTCGCTTGAAATTTTAAGAGTAACTTTTCAGATACATACTAACAATTTTTCGTGAGATTTTTGAGCGAAAACTGTTTTTTTTTCAAAGGTGCAGTTTTTCAAAAAAAAAAACGATATTTTCAAATTTCCGTACGCTATCCATTAGTTTTTGAATGATAATGAAAATTTTTTGGGTTTTTATTGTTGGTTGAGATCTACAAGAGAAATCGTTTCGCCCGTTTCAGGCCTCACATAAAAGGTGCCTTATCGTCTTGGATTCTGAAACGGCCATTTTGAATTTAAAAGATAAAAAAATATATTGTTGTACATTTAAGTATTTTTTTAGTAAAGTACTTCAAATAAATTTTCGACGGCTTTTATTATATTCTTGAAAAAAATATCCAAAATTAGTGTTTTTTCCTTGGATCTGGAGTGGCCTTACTCCTGAATATAATTTGATTTTTCATGATTAGTAGCGTTCTTCGTTATCCATGTGTTTAGCGTAGGTCTACCCCCTTTCCCCGTCACCCCACGGCGAACTGCCTGAACTCCTTAAGTGCAAGGTTTGCGTTAACTGCAAGATTATGTATAATTTAATGTATTTTATATTATTTTTTGTGTAGTAAATATTACTATATATTGCTTACATTTCGTGCGTTTTATTTTCTTTTCTAAGCCGGTAGATTCTAACTTTTTAAAATTAAGAAGATATGTTATTTCGTACTTTTAATTACTTTTTGAAAGTCACTTTAATTTTTTTTGGTTAATATTTCTTTCATTTTAGTTAAAAGAGGCATGAGTTACTCGCTTATATTTTATTTTTGTTAAGTATAAAGCCAAGGAGTTTGCCCAAAATGGGTACGACATTGACAAGGGCTGCTGCCGAAAAATAAAATACAGCGTTTGTCACATGAGGCCTTGTGTAGGGTTATAATAGTAATACTGGCATTTCTTCTGCTTTTTTGTTGATATAATAAACAAATATCACGCTTAAATATTTCAGGGGAAGGGCGGTGAAAGAAAGATTTACTTACTCTTTACTTGAAAAACTAGGTTTTTGCAAAGAAAATCCGGAGTAAGTCATTTTACTGTTTTTTTTATCGTTATAAAAACCATGCGATTGTTAATATTGGTACTAGTACTTTGTTTTCCTTGACAATAATACTATATATTTCTTTTTCCGTCTGTGAGCTGTGCTTTTCGTTGGAAAGTTTTGATAATCTCACATCAAATGACACTGAGCATTGTTGGCTGCTTATAGATGGAACTGCCTAGTGACTCATTCTTAAAATTTAAGCACAACGTAAATACTTATCAGTAAGGACCAGAAAACCTGAGTGGCATCTGATGTGGCTATTAATATCTTTTGAGATATGTTTTTTAAATCCTTGCTGTACCTAGTCTTGCCGACGAGCTCTGAATAATATCACGCCTGGGTTATTCATTATTTTTATATCTCCGTATATTTAACGCAAGGGCCAAACCCACTAATAGTTGTCCTATGATCCACTATATATTTTTCTTACCAAATTTTGAACTATCTACTTTTCCAATACCAGAAAATAATAAACAGTCAGTCAGTAATTTAGCCGGGTTAACACAAATGGACCAATATTTTGCAGCTCGCTCCCGCAAAGCTCTGATGGCTTATTACAAAAGTTTAAAACTTTACGCAGTTAGCCATTATTTGAAGTACGTTTTACCCATTAAAATCGACCCAAAAAGCTTTAGTATACTTCCTAACTCTATAAAGGCTATTTTATACCGATCCAATTAGAAAGCATTTCCATTTATTTTATTTTTGTTTGAGCCCGGACATTCGGTCAAACTGCCGTTTCCACATAATTGGTTTCTATTGCGATTTTAATTTGAGAACGAATTTTTAAATTTGAAAGTATAAAAAAAAAACTTCGATACTAATATACGTTCTATCCAAAAAGTTAACTGTTAAAAATAATTATTTGAGATATCATCACAATAACAAATTTGTCGGCATCAAACAGGATTATGTGGATGCCGAATTATGTTACCTCTTCAAGAAATCAATTTATTCAGAAAAATTAATAGCGAAAACGAATTTGAAATGCTGTGGTTTGCTTTAGTTTTTACAATAACTGTACTTTGTAGAATCGCAAACATAAATCTTTATAATTAATGCATGGTAACGAACTCTTATGCATGTTCACGGCACTAGCGCTTGCGTCATTTCTTGATGTTTTCGATCGCCCTGTCCCACGTTAGTTAAATTCAAACCAGTTTTTCAAACTTCAGTATCCAATTTTTTTTGTCTATTCATAAATGATATTTAACGCTAAATATTCTCCCTGCAATAGTTACAGAATTATCGTTCTTCTAGAATCTTACAGCAGTTGATGACATATTTGAAAACATCAAAAATAGTATAGAAAATGCCATTGACAAAACTTGTTTAAAACAACAATAAGAACAGAAATTAAATCAAAGAGTAAAACAGGTAATGAAGCAAAGGAGAGAAATGGTAGATAAGACTACAGGTGAATACAGAATTATAAACAGAGAGATATCGAGGAAAATTAGGAAAGACAAAAGGCAAGAAAATGCAGAGGAAGTTAAAAACATTGTAGAACAGAATAAAAGCTTAAAAGTCTTGAGAAGGAAGAACACAATGGGAAGGAAAGACATACGCAGCATTAAGGACATGCATGGTAATGTAATAACAAGCAAAAGAGATATTTTACAGATTATCGAATTATTTAATCAACAATTATATACCTTATAAGATAAAAGAACTGAAATCAACATACCAAAAGCCGAAGAAGAAATCACATCAGCCTTGAAGGACATGAAAAATGACAAACCTCCGGGTGAAGAAAGTATTGTAGTAGAGGTAATTAAACAAGGAGAACAACAAATTACCAAATCACTTAAAATGTTCAAGTTATTCACGAAAAATACTTATCAAACGTCTAGCAAATAAATTCAAGTTTTTCCTTTCAAAAGAACAGGCAGGTTGCCGCTCGGAGTATGAAACAAACGACCATCCGCTTACAATTAAAATCATCTTGCGTCTTGTAGTCATATTTGTGGACTTCGAAAAGGCTTTTGATTCAGCACGGACTTTTGGAAGCGCTTGCTGAGTGTGGTATTGATCATCAATATTCCAATGTTATTAAACAAACCAATCAATCGACCAGCAAATTTCGAATCGAAAGAGGAGTGCGGCAGGGTGATACGCTCTCACCCAAGCTTTTAGTAACACGTAAAATATTGTTAAAATCAGTAAACTGGGAAAGAATTAGACTTAACATTGACGTTGAAAAGTTAAATCACCTCTGTTTCGCCTACGACATTGTCTTAATAACAGACAAAATACAAGAAGCACAAACTCTGCTACACATGCTTCAGGAAACTTCAGGAAAGATTGGTTTAAAAATCAATCTCTCCAAGATTGGGTCTTGGTTATGACAAATCTATAAGAGACACTATAAAACTGAATAACGTAGAGATAGAGCAAGTGCACCAATATAAATACCTGGGACATGAAATCAGCTTAGGACGAGATAACCAAACACATGAAATTCAGTGGTGAATAGGTCTCTTCTGGGCTGCATATGGCAAACTGGCCTACGTATTGAAATCTAACCTTTCTATGTGTTTAAAAAGAAAAATATTTGTCAGATGCATACTCCCCGTTCTTACGTACGGAGCTGATACGACAAAGAAAAATATCAATAAAATATGTGTCATGCAACGAAAGATGGAGAGATCAATGTTAGGCGTTACTCTTAGAGATCACATCCCAAATCACATTATCAGGAAGATAACGTAGGTACAAGACGCAGTCATATTCATTCTACATCTTAAATGGAACTGGGCTGGGCATGTTGCTAGGTTTAAGAATGGGCGATGAACAAAGAGTATCATAGAGTGGCGACCAAGATCCGAAGCGTATCGGAGAAGAGGTAGACCACCAAGTCGGTGGACTGATGATTTGAAAAGAGTGGCTGGAAATTGGGTACAAGAGGCCCAAAACAGAAAAAGTGGCAAGACTTGACGGAGGCTTTCGTCCAACAGTGGACAGTATAAGCTGATGATGATGATGACAATCTTACATAAAAGGTGTGCTTCACTTCATTGAAACGCTCCATAGAAACTAAATTTACAATGGCTGGAGTTACGTTCTATATCCCCATTCTGCTCCTTACGTTCACGCTATAAACCTTACAAATTTTACCTTACTACTCAGTATATATCACCACTACACCAAACACTTTATTTTTGCACTCGAAGCGCGTTTCGCTAACCATGTTAGCTTCATTAGGAGCGATGATTGACTGATAGTATAGATAGTCAATCATCGCTCCTGATGAAGCTAACATGGTTAGCGAAACGCGCGTCGAGTGCAAAAATAAACTGTTTGGTGTAGTGGTGATATATACTGAGTAGTATCATTGTGCCAAAGATTCCACATTCCCAACTTAAATTTTACCTTATCTGTGGCACACTTTTTATATGTACATTATTAAATGTTGGTTTGAACATAATTAAGGAAAAGCTGCACTGTATAATAGAGTTAAAAAGAACCTGCAAATGTCCCAAGGTTTTCTAATAGCGGATAACTTTGTTCTATAGCATCTTTTCGGTAGGTTGACTCCAGTGGCAATATTTGTCTGATAATTACTATAGTATCAATTTCTATGAATACATTATCCGTGTAATTAACTGAACAGTGCGTATAACGGTAATCCCGGATGACCAGTATTTACAAGAAAGACAAAAGATATTGTGATAACAACAAGGCTAAGAGATATTCTCCCTAAAAGCATTAGAATTTACGTTTTAGTTGGTAGTTGTAGAATTTAGAACTTACTGCAAAAATGAATTTGAAAATTTATTGAACTTTATCAAATTTCTAAAAGTTTTACGAAAACACTTTTTTGAACATTGAAAATAATTACGACATTGTTAGTACCTTTACTTTTAAATTATCGCTTCAATGTATTATTAAAATAATGTTTTTAATCACTTTAATTTTACTATTGTTTTTTTTTTACCTTTGCCATTTAAAGCAGTTGTTAAAATGGAACCGTACAACTAAAGGACATTCATAATAACATACACGCAACACCCAGTCGCCTGCGGGAATCCGACTGGCGACTTATTGGCCATTAGGCAGCCTGCTAATCCATCAAGTTAACGAAGCTGACTGAAAGTTTAAAAATTTCACACCCTAATTTAAATAAGTAAATTAATTTAAAAAAATAATTAATTTAAATGAATTAAATATAATGAACAAAATGTTTTTATGTTTTCAATTAGTTAATTAAAAAAAATATTTCTAAATTACTTAAAACATACAATTTTAGTAAAAAATTGTCTTTTCTCAGTCGCTTGTTTTCGGAAAACTTTTTATTACAGTTTCTAGTGAAACTGTACTAGTCAACCCCTTAAAATTGATAATAATCATTTATTGCTTCGTTAGTTCTCGTCGAGATCACTTCATGAAGCTAGTAATTTTGACAGTTACAGAAATTTGCCACTCTGTGTGTGTTTTCTTTTGATATAATTCATGGTCGTAATAACAAACAATTCATGGTAATGTTTCCCATGAAGTTCACCTCACGAAACTAATAATTTTGACAGTTAACAAGAATTTGCATCTCTAAGTGTCTTCTTTTGATACGCTTCATTAATAGTCATAAAAAGGGTTGTTATTATCATCGAAAGTTGTTAATTTTGCAATTACAGAAAATTCCAACTCCCTGTGTCTTTCGGTATAATTCATCAATAATAATACAAAAGATCGTGATTTTCATCGAGATCGTTTCAAAAAACTATCAATTTTGACAGTTATGCAAATTGGAGGTCTTCTTTTGATGACATTCATGTATATTCCCTCTCGTTATCTTGAGATAATCATCATTCTTAAGAAGTTGTCAGTTTTGATAATTATAGAAATTTTAATCTCTTCTTTTGGTATAATTCATGAATATTCATTCTCACTGAGATCACTTCAAGATGTTATCAATTTCGACAGTTATAGAAATTTTCATCTCTGAGCCTCTTTTAGTATAATCTATAAGTATTCATAAAAACGCTCATGATTCTCAGAAAGCTTCTAATTTTGATAGTTATAGAAATTTGCATCTCTGAGTGTTTTCTTTTGGTATTCATAAAAACGGTCCTTATTCTCATCGATATCACTTAAAGAAGTTGTCAATTTTGACAGTTACCGAATTTTGCATCACTGAGTGGTATAATTTGGTATAATTCATGAATATTCATCAGAAAGGCGTCTCCATACGTGCTGTTGAATAATTTTTAACAAATTTTATTTTGTAATGTACTATTTTTTTAATTTAACCTTTTATGTTGTGGATAATATAATTTCAATATATGTCTGATAAATCCATAAACTTAGATTATATTTAATGTTATAATTGATGACCCATCCTTTTATGATGTTGTAAAGTATAAGCCCTGATAATATATGTATTCTATTCTGTTATATTCTACATATAACGAAATTAAAACTAGCAGACCTGGTCAATTAGAAGTTTTAAATTCTTTGGAATTCTATCGCATTTAAGTCTTAAACCTTTTTTTTGGAGTCCGACTGTTAATATTCTTTCAGACTCTATTTTAAACCGATCCAATTAGGAAACGTTTCAATTTATTTAATCTCCCGTATTTCTTGTTTCAGCCCCGACACTCGGCCAAACTGCTGAACGTTCTGCGCCAGATGCCCCAGAGGACCGGCCCGGACGTTTTCTTTAGCTTTCCGGGCAGGAAGGGATCGGTAAGTCTAACGAAATTTTACACTTAGAGCTAATAAATTAAGGGTTAATAAATTGCAAATTAGTGTTAGTAGATGGTGGTAGCCTTAATATGCGACCCATGGTAATAAATTTAATCCTTCCGGGATACTTTCCATTTTGCATTTCTTTTCTTAGTTTTGTTGGAGTAAATCATTTTACATGGTGTTGAAAAAGTCTGAAACTCTGCGATCATCCCGATAAAAGTCAATTTTCTTATACGGTTGTGCTGTATTAGCGCGACTAGCATACACCGCTCTAGAAAGAAATTAAGCTGGCTACATCCATCGGACACTGTCCATTAAAGTACTTGTAGAATAGGCTCAAGTTCCCAACCGTTCTTCAACGTTCCAAGGATTCAAGTTTGCTGGAGAGTTGTGAGTCTCCAATCAGGCGAACAGCTCTCTTCTTAACAGAATCTAAAAAATGCAGTGTATGTTTGGGAGCAGAGCCCCAAATATCGGATCAGTATTCCATCATCGGTCGAATCTGAGCTTTGTACAGAAATAACAGTTGTTGTGGAGTGTAAAGCATTCTAGTTCGAAATAAAATTCAAACTTTTGAGAAGCTCTCTTTGTTATCCATGGAACATGTTCATTCTAAGACATATTTGCTCCCAAGTTAACGTCCAACAAATTGAGTGACGATGCTAGAGGAATGGAGTGTCCCGATATAACTAGGTCGGGTTCGGAGATGTGAAGTTTTTTAGAAAAAACTGCCGTCTGGGTTTTTGTAGCGTAAAATTCTACTTGGTTACAGACACCCCAAGAATTTCTTCCAGAACTTTGTTAAGCTAAACGACTTCCCGCTGATTGCAGATATTTGCATGAGAAGTCGCTATTCGAATTTTTAAGGGGTGACATCACCTTGGTGCTCTGATAAATAGGTATAAAAATAAAAAAAAATTTTAACGCAGCCATTAAATATATAAAATATTTTTTCTTTTACACATATACGTAGTATTTTTATGAATAATTTAAAATAATAACGAATAAAAAAAAAAAGAAAATGACGGAGATATCAAGTAGGACCCTCTTTTGAAAATCCTTGCTGATGGTGTACTTATTTTCTCTGTCAGGCATCGTCTGAAAAATAAAAAAAATATTTTTTTTTCTTATTTAGAAATAGTTTTTAAACTCAAAGAATTTTGAGTTTAAAAAATTTATAACTTATAAACTTGGCACCCAATCAAAAAAATCCTATGCTACGTCTTAGATAATATTATAAAGAGTACGTGTTGTAAATTTTAATAAAATCTGTTAAGTAGATCTTAAGATATCTTGTACACCAGTTTGAAAAAAGTAGTTTCGAAAAAAACGCAAAAGAAAAACGATACGGCGTCAGCGTCTTAAAACCACATATTTTTAGTGTTCCGTACGGAACGCTTATAAGATCACTTCGGTGTCTGTCTGTCCGTCTGTCACACCCGATTTTCTCCGAAACTATTTGTCATAGAAAGTTGAATGTAATACTTGCACGCACTTTTCTTTGTATTATTTTAAAAAAAATCGCGAAAAATCTCTGTCCACCCGCCTTATCTCGAAAAGTACTTATCAAAAAATTTTGAAAAAATTCTGGAATATTCTCCACGGGGTGTAGATTGAACGAAAATTATCACGAGTGCATTACCTGTAATAATTTATGTGGTATATAAAAAAATAGAAATTTCAAGGGCATCAATTTTCAGTAAAGATTGGAAATAAACTTTGTTGAAAACTCATTTGGGGTGTGTTTTGTGAAGTCACTGATCATTTTATACTTCCGTTACAACATTTTTTATTTTAAAAGCAATCAACGTACGTAACACTAATTGCGCAAGTTCAACTTGCACTTGACCGGTTTTTTTAAGTGACCTTTAATTTGCAATTCTTGGACCGTACATGAAGTCTTCTATTGTTGCCGCGATGTTCTCCGACTTCTTTTGAACAGCTCGTTTCAGTTTCCTAGCCTCTTTAGTCTCCATGTTGGCTATAGATATTCGTTCAGATTCCTAGTTTTCGAGAAATCGGAGCGCGCTTGGGGCAATTACAAGGTTTAATAATTGCATCATTTGTAATACACTAGTATATCCATCATTAAATATACTACCTGCAATATAAGATGCAATCTCAACAATTTTTGCGCCACTGTAATGCACCATAATGGAGCCATAGACCAAATGACAGCGTTTAGACATTCGTTGTTATTCTGAGTGTATCCTTCTAAACAACGTTCTAACAAATCGATATCAGTTAATCTATCGTATACCGGTTCAATTACTTTTTGAACAACTACAGGAATAGAATTTTTATGCTTATAAGAATCCAAAGTTCCAAAGACCTTCGCTTTTCTGATACGAACACCAGGTATCTTCGCCGGACGGGCACTTGTCATGCCGTGGCTTTTCATCAGGAGATATTTTATGGTAATAAGTTGCCCATATCGCATTTTTCATTGTTTCAACTGATATATTTATACTCCTTCTAATTGTAAGACCATAGTAAACTGTTAACGCCTCAATAAGCTTGGCTGACAACTTCCCCCTGTTACCTGTACCAGGATTATATTTTTTTACTTTGCGGAATTATTGTTATAAAGGACTGACTAAAAGAACAATTTTTTTTGTTAAGGCTTTGACCGCTTGTGTCGGTCGGTTCGATCGCTACCTGAGTTTCGAGCCGACTCTCTGCCGCTCTCACTTCTAATTGCTATAACTTTGGAAACAATTTGAATTTTGAAATGGTTAAATGTTTAAAATATTCTTAAAAGTATAAACAATTTTTCTAGCCAAAAAAAATAATTCGATTTTTTGAAAATCTCAAGGTGGTGTAACCCCTTAAAGTGAATGAAAAAATAACTGTGAGGTCATCTGCAAAGCTGTAGATTGGATTCCTGGCCATTTCGACCAGATCGTTAATGTAAATTAGAAAGAGAGTAGGGGACAGTATGGAGCCTTGAGGCACATCGTCGTTGATATTTTTTTTGTCTTTCTTTTTTTTATGGGTCTAGCACACGTACTGCAGGGAAGTCCCTAAAGCGCTACAGGAGCGCCACGTGTGCGGAAAAAGCGATTTACGTTGTTCTTGAATCGCTGTAAATTGTACTCGGTGGGAAACACAGTCCCGGGTAAGCCATTCCAAAGGGATGATGTTCTCCATATAAAAGACTGCTTGAAAAGCGTTGTACGCGAAGTAACAAGCTGAACCTCATACGGATGTGAAGTATCATCGCGATGTGTACTTCTAACATGCACCGCTCTGGGAGGAATTAAGCGGGCTACATCCTTCGAACACTCTCCATGAAAATACTTGTAGAATAGACTCAAGTCGCCAACTGTTCTTGGATGTTCCAGCGAATCAAGGCCGCCGGTCAGTTCTGGGTCTCCAGTCAGACGAATAGCCCTTATCTGAACAGAATCCAACAAATGCAGTGTATGTTTGGGAGCGGAGCCCCAAACATGGGAGCAGTATTCCATAGTTGGTCGACTTTGAGCTTTGTAAAGAATTAACAGTTGTTATGGAGTGTAAAGCTTTCTGGTTCGAAATATATTCCCAACTTTTGAGGAGCTCTCCTTGCTATGCCTGCAACATGTACATGCCAGGACATATTTGCTCCCAAATTAACGCCCAACAAATTGAGTGGCGATGCTAGGGGAATGGAGTGCCCCGACATAACTATGTCTGGTTCAGCATCGTTAACTTTTTTAGAAAAAACTGCCGCCTGGGTTTTTGTAGCGTTAAATTCCACTTGGTTACTGTCACCCCAAGATAGAATTTCTTCTAGGTCTTTGTTAAGTTGCTGCTGTCTGCGGATATTTGTCTGAGTAGCCGATGTCCAAGCGTTCAAAGTAAATGAAGAGATAAGTGTACTGTCACCTGCAAATGTAGATTGGATTCCCGGTCTTTTCCAGCAGATCGTTAATGTAAATGAGAAAGAGAGTAGGAGACAGTATGGAGCCTTGGGGCACACCGGCGTTAACAGTAAAGGTGTTAAAAAGAAATCCGTCAACTGCGACTCGTAAAGAACGCTCTCTGAGGAAACATGAGAGCCACAAACAGAACTTTTCAGACATACCAGAGAGAGATATTGAAGGTATTAGAAAGAAATTCGTCGACTCCCTCTCGTAAAGAACGCTCTCTGAAGAAACACTGCCGAATGCCTTAGACATATCAAGTACCGCCGCTCGAGATTATTCAGGATGTTCAATTGCATTGTTTCAAATAGGTGTGACATAAGTGAGAATATCTCCTATTGATCATTATTTACGAAAGCCATATTGATGATGGCTAATAATACTTAATCCTACTAGATATTTTAGAAGATGCTAATTAATAACTTTTTGGATAACTTTCGATATTATTGAAAGCAGTGTGGCTGGTTGTGATTACATAAGATAACGTATTATAATAGAGATTTTGCAACTCTTATTTTTCACATGCCTTAACCCTTATCGTTATCTCAAGCATGCGCAGTATTAACACGAAGGAATTGCAAGGTTACATTAGTATTCATCTTCTATAAATCTAGGGGATTTTTTTAATCATTCATTTCATGATTAAGCACACCGGTTGTTAGTATTTGATGGCTCAACACACGTGTCTAAATTAAAGTTGGGACTAGCATGTTTCTACACTTCCTTCAATATTTTTATTTATTTCATTCGAACTACACACACTATAATACCATTGTGCCAAAGTTTGCAAAATGTCAACATAATCTGATGACTAATTAACTGTTGTCAGTATTATTTGCAATAAAAAATTATTATTTCAA
The DNA here is from genome assembly GCA_019049505.1 of Pachyrhynchus sulphureomaculatus. NCBI lineage: Eukaryota > Metazoa > Arthropoda > Insecta > Coleoptera > Curculionidae > Pachyrhynchus > Pachyrhynchus sulphureomaculatus. Next base: position 150,463,875 of record CM032449.1, on the reverse strand, counting down.
TTTTACTGTATTTTCTTAGTGGTTTGTATACCTAAGTAGGAAAAAAAACAGGCCCTACCATAATAGCGATAAGAATAACGAAATTCAAAGAACTAAACAAAGAAAATCCTTAATGTTCAGTACTGCGCAAGCTCCAAATGGTGGCGTATGCTTCAAATAACGATAACAGCTGACTTTTTGCATTTAATTTCTTTCCTTTACTACTGCGCAAGCTCCAAACGGTCGGCGCATGTTTCAAATAAAGATAAAGACAGTGGCCTACCAAAATAAGCCTTACAAAATCTCTCTACTGTTAAGAATTATCAGTGGTTATGCGATCATCTAAAAATACATTTTAATTTTTAAATTACGATCGAATATATCTTACGGTCTTGGGTTACATTGAAAATGTTTGTCTGAGAGATTAGAACTGTCATTCTAGATTGTTCCAATTTAGCTCATGCGCCGGTTTAGGTGGACTTGTAGCTTTGCTACAGTGACTCGATAATCGATGTCTATAAAAAAAAGAACAAAATGGAAATTATTAATTTCGTATAGAAAACTATGTCGAAAGTTTGTTGTTCCTATGCTCAGGACACTATCGGCTGCAAGCCTAAATTATATTACCATTTAAAAAGCTTGCAATTATACCTATATATCTGTTTTACCGATTAATAATATATAAATAGCAGTTCATTGTGTAAAAGATTGATCGAGTCATAATATATACCTATTTTGTTTTTAAAGCTAGAAAAAACAAGACATGGAAAGTAGCTTATTGTTTAACAAAAATAATGCGTAATAGATATATCCTTCCTTCCTTCTCAGTCCAAACCTCCTAGCAGAGGTGTGGTGGTGACTGCCAATGACACTAAGTCCTTCCACTGGTGCCTATCGTCAGCAAGATGGACTACATCATGCACTCCAACTCCGGTTAGCTCATGAACCTGATCCGACCAGCTACATTGACACCGGCCTCTGGGTCTACGGCCGTTTACTTTTCTTTCTATAACTATCAGCTCCATATCGTTATTCTGGCTAGCTATGTGGTCAAAGTATCGCAAAATGTTTTCATGGATTGTCTCAGTTATTCTTTTTGCTACTCTTAGTTCTTCCAAAAACGAAATATTGGTTCTGTACGCAGTCTCTAGTACACGCAATAGTCTGCGATAACACCACATCTCAAACGCCTTGAGTCTTGAGGGGTCCCTTTCTTTAAGCTTTCATATCTCTGCGGCATATAGTAAAATAGAAAAAAATAGGGAATGAAGGGGTCGAATTTTTGTTTTAGATATATTGCGATCGCGCCATATTTTTGTTAATTTCACAGCATGACGGGCAATCTTTATCCTTCGGCGTATTTCTGGCTCACAACTTCAGAATTTGTAATTAAAGAAACCAGATATGTAAATTTATCAACAACTTGACAGTTAAAAACTTTCGTGATATTGGGTTGGTTATTGTTGGCTCTGTCTATGATTATAACCTTGGTTTTAGATTGATTTATCCGTATTGTAGCATGATACGCTCAAGCTCTTCGATCTTTTTGGCGAAGATGACAGTGTCATCAGCTTACTCCAGGTTGCTTATACATTTAGTGAAATATCCCCATCATAGTTTTCCGTAGTTCTTCTCTTGGTATATTCTCCATAAATTTTAAAAATGTTAAAGGTGACAATATGCAACCCCGACGAACCCTGACGAACCCTAACGAACTGAAAAGGTTTTAATAGGACGTCATTTACCTGGACTTTCGCCGTGCTGTGTTTATAGAGTTCACTGATAATGTACGAAAAGAGGATAGATATATATTTCTTATAAAATGATGACAGCTGCACTGTATTTTACGGTCTATCAATACTATTGTCTTGGATATTCTCCTGTTTAATTGTTTTAGAGTTGCACATGATTCTAATTTGGAAATCGTCCACAAACTTAGGAAAAGAATCAGTATCATTGTTTTACAAAATACTATACTTATGTTTTATTTCACTTATTGTCATCATTTTTACAGTCTGTCAATTAAGACCGTGTCCGCGATAATTCAGTATTGGTAGACGCAATTCTAGCAATTCAACAAAAAATCCATAGAGGGAACCCCCCATTTTAGTAAAAGTATCAGTCGATTCCGAACTTTCGTCGAAATCACGTAAAATCCAAAATGAGTCGATTCGAGGCAGTCTTTCTTTGTTCTTATCCAAAGGGGCCTAAAATGACACATTCCGCGGCAGCTAAGTATCGTTTGTGAAGACGTTGGTAAATCGTTGTAACGTGACGAAAAACATCGACCACTTGTTAAAATGTGGCTCGGTAGGCAAAGTCACTCCCAACGTCAAAAAACGAATCGTATCTTTTGTTTTCACGGGACCTAAAATTGACGATGCGCCAAGGAATGGCAAAATTAAGAAAATCGGCTTTGAATGTATCCCATGAGACCATTCGACAACATCTTCGTGCTCATGTTGTCAAATTCCGAAGCACGTTGAATAAATCTTTGTTGGGCGAAAATCACGTCGCGAAGCGGCTCGCTTGGGCCCACGATAAGATGCGAGAGTGACGCTCACAATCGCTGGACGCCAACTCTATTGAAAACGTTTGGTCCCTTGTAAAGAGAAAGCTCAGAGGAAAGACCCTGAGGACTTTGACTCCGTTATCTCGCAAGATTGGAAAAATTTGTGGAGTATGAGAAAATCTCGTCGACAGCATGCCTCGAAGATGCCAGGCGATTATTGATGCAGGAGGCGATTGGACAACTTACTAAGGTAATTATGCCATTGTTAGCATACCAAGGAATACATTTATGGAAAACAATTTTCCCGAAACACATTTTTTTAAGAATACGAGCGGTCACGTTCTTACTTGACAGACTGTATAAGTTAGAACATAAAAAAGAAAATTTGTTGAGAAATACATTACAGTAATTTAATAATAATCGGTCAAGTGCAAGTTGAACTTGCACGATTAGTGTTCCGTACGTTGATTGCTTTTAAAATAAAAAAATTTGTTACGGTGAGGTGGTATAAAATCATCAGTGATTTCACAAAATACGCCCCAAATGAGTTTTCAATAAAGTCTGTTTCCAATCTTTACTGGAAACTGATGACCTTGAAATTTTTGTTTTCTTTATATACCAGATAAATTATTAAAGGTAATGCACTCGTGATAATTTTCGTTCAATATACACTCCGTGGAGAATATTCCAGAATTTTTTCTAAATTTTTTGATCAGTACTTTTCGAGATAAAGTGGGGGGACAGCGATTTTTCGCGATTTTTTAAAAATAATACTGAGAAAAGTGTGCGCAAGTATTACATTATATATATATATATATATATATATATATATATATATATATATATATATAAATAAATAAATAAATAAATAAATATATTTACTCGTGTTTTCACAAGCTTTCATTTGACACCATACTCGATGACCTAGTAAAAAAAATTTTTTTTTCACTTCCGATTTCACCCCCCAAAACTAACCCCTTAAGTCAAAATTTAACTTTTAAAACTACATGACTCTGATGAGGCCTTCAATTCCTATATTAGTACCAAATTTCAACTTTCTATGTCAAATAGTTTCGGAGAAAATCGGGTGTGACAGACAGACAGACGGACAGACACCGAAGTGATCTTATAAGTGTTCGGTACGGAACACTACAAACAGAAACACACTTTATTTACATTCATATAAAATTTTATTACTCGAAAAAAACAAAATAAACATAATTCATACATACTAAACCTTCTTTTAATAATATTATTGTGTATGGTTTGTTTTTAAAACATTTCTTATTTCTACTGTTTCCTTTAATAAACATACGAGGATGGATTGAAAAGTTTGCGGCCTTTTAAAGAAAACAAAATAAAATACGTACATAAATATTTTTATTTTTCGACCTAATCTCCACCTAGCTCTATGCACTTCTTCCACCTGCTTTCCAAAGCTTCCACACCTGTTTGAAAAAAAGATTCCTCAAGGCCTTCAAAGTACTGGTTAACTGCAGCTTCGACTTCTTCATTTGATGAAAATTTCTGGCCACCAAGGTGTTTTTTTTTTTGGGTTTGAAAACAGTCCGAAGGTGCCAAATCAGGGGAATAAACCGGGTGAGGCAGCAATTTGAGACCACAATCACGAATTTGAGCCATAGACTCAACAGACGTGTGAACGCGAGCATTGTCCTGATGGAACAAAACTTACTTTCTCAGTAATCCTGGGCGTTTCTCTTTAATTTCTTGACATAAACGACCCAAAAGGGTGCAATAGTAAGTCGAGGTTATTGTTTCGCCTTTCGGAAGGTAGTCCACCATAATAATACCTTTAGCATCCCAAAAAAATGACGCCATCACTTTTCCAGCCAACAGACTTGCCTTGGTTCCCTAGATTTTTTCCACTGCTTGGATTGTTGTTTTGACTCTGGAGTATAGGGGTGAGCCCAGGTTTCGTCCATTGTCACAAACCTGTTAAGAAAATTTTGCGGATCAGCCTCAAACATCTCCAAACAGTCGCGAGAAATCTTTTGTATCACTGAAAGCGATCTGGGGACCCACCTAGCGGAAACCTTAGAAAATCCGAGTTCGTTGACAGTGATGTTTTGTGTTCATTCTACGAGATGCCTATAGTGTCTGCAATCTCCCTGATAGTTAATCTACGGTCTTTCAATATGAGATCACACACTTTGCCGATGTTTTCTTCAATCGTAGACGGTGTGGGCCGGCCGGAGCGAGGGTCATCTTCGATACTCTCTCGTCCACGTTTAAATTCTGCAACCCATTTTTTCACTGGAGTATATGATGGAGCAGATTCCCCTACTGTTGTTTTCATATCATCGTGGTTCGGTTTTTAAACAGGTACTTGATGACCGCACGTTGTTCAATTTTTTCCATTTTTCCAAAAACGCTGCACTTGGTCTCACTAAACTCGTTCTAACCTAAAGACCACAAATTCTACAGCAACAAAATTTTATACTGTGACAACCAAAGAAAGTATGAACTTATTGAGGGTACTATAATAGAAATATTATAATTATTTTTGGTGAGGCAGCGATCTTTTCAATCCATCCTCGTACATATAATTAAATTTTTATGAATTTCATAACATTAGTAATCTCAGACTTTTGAGCAGCGGACTGATTAGTACTCGAACTAAAACTTATTCTTTTCAAAAATATTAAGTTTTTAGGTATTTTTTAGTGTAATAGATAACAATGTTTTAAACATTTATGGGAAAATGTTTACTTAAAAATGTAACAGCAGAACTATGTGATGACCAACTTTATTAGTTAACTAACGGGCCACTTTTTATGGTGAGCTACAAGTTTGTTTAAAAACACTATATCGTTTTTCTGGTTTAAAGATTTGTTTCTTTACTCTGTAATTTAAACTGCAAATACATGGAATTACCCTAGACTGTAAGACCTCAAGGATGAACCTAGTATGTGTGCTACGTAGGCGTAGGTTGCGAAAGGGCCATTTTTATCTGCAGTAGCACTCACCTTCGTCACACTATTACGTCTATCTGTGTTGTTTTTATTTCTACAGCTTCAGATTGAATTTAGGCTTGTCGAATTGGCTTAATATAATCATTTGCTAGGGATGGTTAATTCAACCGTTCTTTTATCTTTCTTCTTCTTTTTCTTGAAGTAGCATATCCGATACATATGTAGGCGATCCTCTCTTGTCCGTGGTCGGTGCCTTTTTAAGTATTTCCGCAGACAACGGGGACCTACAGTTTAATGCCGATACCAAACAACCAAAGTGAGAGGGCTTTACTAGGTATGATACTACAGGTGGCTTGCCGTTGCCTTCCCGAGAGAGGCGACCGTCACGTTTTAAATTTTATTTTATTATTTACTTACCTTTTTTTATTCTTATTTTCCGAGCCGAGATACGAACTTGAGTGCGCAGAAACCTTAACCACTACGCTATAGCCGCCTCTCTTTAGAATCAATAAATTGGAGGTCAGTAAGTTGCCAATTCATGTTAGTAGATGTTTCATAATTTCTAAAAAGTGGTAATTAATTAAATATGGAAATACGTAATGTATGGAAAGAATTGTTTTATTTATGCACTAATTTAGCTATTCTGTAATTTCAGATAAATATATCAAAATAATCTTTAGGGTTATTGGACAGGGTCCATGAGAGGATAAAAATTTTTATGATCCCGATAAGATTTATAGTAGAAGGAGAAATGTCCTTTCTTAATTTAAAAAAGATCACCAATGAAATATATTTTGGAAAATTTTCGAGTATGATAAAATCACATCTAGGTTATAGACTTGTACTAGAAATATATTTTGATATTTCTAGCGCAAGTTATTGATGTTATTAACTTTAAAACCCATTAATCGTAGAACGATTAATTATGACAAATTATTTCAACTAATATGCCAGTATGAAATGCGGATTTCAGACAACAGATGGTGCAGCAGTTTGTGCTATAAAGATTTGACACTGCGCCATTTTGTTGTGTCATCAACAAGTGTCAGACGCGCACGAGTGAAAGTGTGTGCATAGTGTTGTGTTGTTATGTTCAATATGTCGAAATTTATACCGAACAAAGAGCATTCGCGGACAGCATTAATTTTTTGTTTTTTCATTTGAAGAAAACTGCTGTTGAATCATACCGATTACTGTGAAAAACTTATGGTGAACATGCTCCATCGCAAGATACGTGTGAACGATGGTTTCGGCGTTTCAAAAGTGGTGACTTCGATATTGCAGACAAGGAACGTGGAAAATCGCCAAAAAATACGAAGATATGGAATTGCAAGCATTATTGGACGAAGATGATTCGCAAACACAAAAACAATTTGCCGAGCAATTGGGCGTTACTCAAGAAGCTGTTTTCAATCGGCTACGAGAGATGGGCAAGATTCAGAAGCCAGTAGATGGGTAAGATGGGTACCACGTGAGTTGAACGACAGGCAAATGGAAAAGCGCAAAAATACGCGTGACATTTTGCTCACTCGGTACAAAAGGAAGTCGTTTTTGCATCGTATGGTTACAGGGGATGAAAAGTGGATTTATTTTGAGAATCCCAAGCGCAAAAAATCATGAGTAAACCCAGGCGCACCATTCACATCGATCGCAAGACCGAATCGCTTTGGCAGAAAGACGATGCTCTGTGTTTGGTGGGACCAGAGGGGCGTGGTCTGTTATGAACTGTTAAAACCTGGGGAAACGGTTAATACTAAACGTTACCAACAACAATTGACCGATTTGAACCGTTCGCTGCTTGAAAAAAGGCGGCCAGAATACCGAAAGAGGCAACACAAAGTCATTTTTCTTCATGACAATGCTTCATCACATACGGCAAAACCAGTTCGCGACACATTGGAAGCACTTAGCTGGAAGTTCTACCCCATGTGACTTACTCACCAGACTTGGCTCCTTCCGATTACCACTTGTTTGCATCGATGGGTCACGCACTTGCTGAGCAGCGCTTTGGTTCGTACGAAGATGTGAAAAAATGGCTCGATGAATGGTTCGCAGCAAAAGGGGAAGATTTTTACTGGCGTGGTATTCACAAATTGCCCGAAAGATGGGAAAAATGTATAACAAGCGATGGAGCATACTTTGAATAAAGCACTTTTTATCATTCTTCCGAATTTAACATGTTTTTTTTTAGAAAAAAAATCCGCATTTCATACTTGTACACCTGCTAATGTTTTAATTAAATTGTTAGAATTAAAGTATGCAAAACAAACTTAAATTAGCTACATTTTTCTCCGTAAAAACACTTTTATATACACAAAATCAAAATTGCTCGTTTCAAAGGTTGCAATGTTTTAAGGAATTCAGGATATTTTTACATTAAAGGAATTTTCATTTTGACTGTAAAAGTTCATTTGTGTTTTGTTGCTTTGTAGATTGTTAATTTAATAGATTTGTTTTTCGTTGAAACTACTTTAATTTAGTACAATTTACCAGGGCACTATCAAGCTCATTAACTACTACCTGAAACTCGAGTATTTTAACTTCTTCGTTTAAAGACTAGCTATTCATAACCTGGTCCAGAGAGAAGTCAGTATAGCAAAAAACTAACAGAGTATGCTTGTGCAGAGGTTAATCAAAATTTGCACAACTCCAAGACAAACAATACACACAAAACAACACAAAAGGTCGATAGAATCAAACTAAATCTCGAAAGTCCGGTTGACTAATACAATACAATTTCCAGATCTCTGAAAGCCTTTAATGTAAATAAATCCTGCAAGACATTAAAAATAATGCTGTGGAATAGCAATTGAGCTCGTCAAGTGTGAATTTGAAAGACTGATCAAGCTCATTAAGCCTATGTGTAGCAAATGGAAGGGGAAAATATAGCCATGAAATGGTAATATGCTTAAACCACACCCATTTTTAAGAAACGTAATAGACAACAATTATCGGAGCATTAATCATCGCATGCTTAACAAGTCTTTACGGACAAGTAATCAAACGAATACTAGAAGACTTATGCAAAACGAAGGAACAGGAGCGCTTTTAAAGAAGAACTTAGAAGGCAACAAACCAGCACTTTCTTCTTATCTTCAATCTACTTGCTGATATAGATCCATTAGATAAGTTATGCAACAACTTGAAGTTCCGTGGTGTTAAGTACGTATATATTACAGCCATAAAAGGATTTTATGAGGATTACACTGTTAAAATTGTTAGTAAACTTTCTGCCATGTTTGCGGAGACAGCGGATAAAGCTGCTCCCCAAGCTCAACATTATTTGAAATCTATGTAGAAACTGCTCATTAGACTGTAACTGCAATGCAGCTGTGTGGGTCTCCGAATAAAGCGATTTCCTTTATACTTTACTTTTTGCGGACGACCAAGTTTTAATCACAGCAAGTAACGATGACTCCTCCTACATGTTAAAGAAATTGAAAGATGACAAGTTCGAACTTGATATTAATGTAAAAAAAACAGTATACTTGGTACTTGGAGAGTAGAGCTACGATCTAACGCTCGATTACTGTCTCATAAAAAACACATTTCGAATACATAGGACTTACGTTGTCAACAACGGAGAAAGTGATAAAAACATAAAAAACAAACATAATCAAGGCCGATGAGCAATCCAGCAATTATATTCAGAACTGTTGAGTATGCGAATATCGAAACGAAACAAAAAAATATGTATGCAATTATCAAGGGTATACCACCTTATGAGCACAATGTTTGGGAAATCAAAACCTACTCAAGCCCAACAGATTTGGAAATTGACTTCTAGGAAGGTCAACTGAAGTCTCCAGACCAGAACATATTAGAAATATTACAATCTGAGGGACTATGGGCGTGAATAAAACCATAATAGATACCATCAAAACTAAACACTTACCCTGGTACTGACATTTGCAATTGATGTTGAGAAGTCGTTGTAGTCCAGGCAATATAGCTGAAAAAAGAGCCTATCTGCCGATTTTGAGATAATAAGCTATAAATTGGTGTATACCTTCGTTTTGGCATTGTTTATGTGTAGTCAAAAGTCACCGATGATAGCTTGTTCGGTTCATCAAAAAAACGAAGGTCAAAGGTCACAAAAATTGGTTTTTCAACAATATCTCGTTTTTTATGCTCTAAATCACTTTGGGATAAAAGTTGTAGAGCATAAAATTCTCTACAAGATTGGTCTAAGGTATTTTTTTCTAAGTCTAACCGTTTTTGAAATAGAGCGCGGAGAGTAGGAAGTATTTGGTCGTATGCATGATAACGCTACGTTAGCTGCATAATGCAATACGTTGTGCAATTTATACGTTAATAATTTACTAAAAATGTTTAAATAATCAACGAATTTCAATTATTTACTTGAAAATAAATGATATTTGTTTTATAATATTTAGAAATAACATGTGTTTGATTTAAATTAGGAAATAGTAGTTTAAAAAAAGATATTGAAATGAATAAACTCAAATACATTTTAAGAACTTCCTTATATTATTCAAAATAGAAAAATTGAATACTTTATTATTAATAAAATATATATATATATATATATATATATATATATATATATATATATATATATATATATATATACATACAATATTTATCACAATAAAATGTGAGAGTCCTCTACATATTTTTATATATATTATTTTATTAAATCGTTCATTCTTCGTCGTCTTCTTCTTCTTCTTCTTCCAACTGCTCAATTTGCAAATCAAATTGATCGTCATCATCATTTTCGTCGTCCGTATTTACAGTTGTTTCTAGCATCTCAAATATATCCGTGGCATTATCATCATCTTGGTCATATGAATACAATGGAGCATTGAGGCATGCTTGCCCTTTACAATGACCACACGCAGAGGAGCATTGCAAGCCTACTTTTCTGCACCCGCAACTCAAACTACAACCTTTCTTACAATTGCAGAATATACTATTCAGCAACTCTTCGGGTGCTGGTGGTAACAATGTTGCTACTGGTCCCAGGGTCTCATTTTGCAATGACCATCCCCAGTCCTGGGGCCCTAAATCATTCCCCAACCAAATTTGAGTTTGATAGTATACTCTGTTGATATGCTGTCGAGCTGCAGTGCTTGTCGGTGGAAGAGATGATAATTGCACCGGTTTATTTGATTTCGTCAATTTAATAAATTGCGTATACCGCAAATTGTCGATGCTTCCTTCTAATTTTGGAGCATTGTACATTTGTAATAAAATTCTTTCTCCATTTTCAAATAATAATTGTGGATGGCTGTTTTTTTTGCTGGAATAGTTCAGCTAATTGATCTAAATTGGAGTTTTTCTCGAACATTTTGATAACTGCCAATTTTCCTTTTCTGAAAAGCGCAGAAGTTGTATCGCATCCACTGAATGCGTGCAAAAATAATACATGCTTTTTACATCGAGGATATTTTTCGAAGCTTTTCGATGAATACATTTTTGTCTCCACATTGCCTTTACCAATTTTCTTAAAGAAAATAGTTTGCTGATGTGATTGCGTACGTCCTATCAAAATCACTAGTAAATCGATATCATCTCCTACTATAACGACAGTCTTTTGATGTTCAGATTCTGCAATGGCTGTTTCGACGATGAGAACATCAGCATCATTTTTGGCTTGTTTTGTAGCGATGTTGGCCGTCTTTAATTTCTCAACGAGCATTTCAATGAGCTTCTTTTTATTAGATCGGTTCGACAAGAACTTTTCTTGGCTGATTGGCACAATCATCGATTCATCAACAGAAACTTCATAAGATATTGAAAGAGCAGCAGTTCTTCTTTGTTGTTCCATTGCTTTAATGTTTTTACAGTAGTCTGAATAACCGTCGAATACAACAACAATACTCGAGCCATAATGCGTTTGCAAATATTTGACGTATTTATCTAAAACAATAGAAAAAGTGTCATCTTTGCTCCATACCACGCGATGCATAAGAAATCCACCATCGACAATGTATATTATATTATCTTCATCAAGTTCGACATGAACAGGTTCCATATATTTATATAATTTTGATTTAGTTGTTTTTCTCATGCCATCATTATCAAATAAAGATGTCGGATACGGACTCAGTTCATATTGTAAATAGTCTTTAAGATTACTTTCAAATTTTTTGTTCACTGTTATTCTCTGAAAGAGTAATAATGGATCAACAATAACTTTACAATCTTTAATTTTGATAGACTTGTTAACTGCTGAAATTGGTAAAACTTTGTCGATGCGTTTTAATTTAACTTCATTGAAGTTAATGCCAGTCATTTTTGCCATTGATTGTAGACCCATTTCGTGGGCTTTATGACAATTAATTTGGTCATTTCCCACAACTCCAGAAGCTATAGACACCACTTGTTCCGTAATTGGGAAAGGATTATGCAGAGTAAACCAATCAACAAGCTTACTCACATCATTATTATCTCTTGTTATTCGCGAGTCTCGAGCATCAACGTGTTGTTCCCAGAATTTAAAGATATATCACAAAACTTCTCGATTTCATAGCAAATAATATTCGTGGCATACATACAATGTATCCACGTAGATAAAACACTTTCTTTCGTACTTCGGCCTCGAGATATGCCTCCTTCCGTCTTCATAGATTTCATAAGTCTTTGCTCGATAATCATGTCGGTCCATGTTCCGGAATTAAATTTTTTCTGTTCTTCTCACTGTGAAAAACCCATTTTTGAAATTATGAAAAGCCTGCTGATCCATTGTATTTTTTAATTGAATCATGTCTTGAAGATATAAATGTGCCGATTTTGCATATAAAAAGTGACCGCTTGCGTGAAAATACGGGAGCATTTTTTTCAATGCAACAAGATGTTCGTCAAAAACGCCCAGTCTTTCAGCGCGAATAAAATCGAGTGCAATTGTAACTAATTCGAAACATTGTATCCATAACTGTGCTGTGGGACCACGAGCTTTCAACTCATTCAGTTTCTTTTCAAATTCTTCAATAGATGAGCTCGAAGTATCGATACATTCCTCTAAATCTTCGTACGAAATAATACGAGTGGTTATCTGTTCAGTTAAAGTATCAAGCAAATCACTTTCGAACTTCATATCTTCTAAAATTATCTTCGATAATGCAAGACGTAATAATGTATGAGCTCTGATACTTCTTGAATAAGCGTGACCATCCATCATTTTGTCGATAGATTTCAAAGCATATATTTTACTGAGAGCTTCTTTAATTCCACTTCCGTCCATTATATATCCTATGCATCCAAGAAAGGACATAAGAGTATGAAAACCTCCTAGTTTTATAACTATTTTGGAAAAGTCTGAGTTATCATCGAATGCAGCTATCATTTCACGAGCTTTGGAGTAGAGAGGTTGATCAAATGTAATTACACATGTTTTTTGTCCATGTTTTTTAGCAGTATTTAGAGCGCAATGTAATGTGGTGTAAATTGTGTCATGATTACTGGCAGGATTATTAATGAAAGGAAGAAACATAACTTGAGAAGTTGAATAATTCGTATTATATTTCGTAAGCTGCTCGAGATATCCATTCCTCCCTGGCAACGATGAAATATTCCTCCACTTTCCGTATAGCCACAAAAAATCAACTTTATTCAACATCTGTTCAATTACTTCGTTATTCAAATTTTGGACTTGAATTTTACTGTATCCAGGTACAATTGGCTTTTCATATATTAAAAGGGGTACATGTGATAACGCTGCCAACTCTTTCGCACTTGGCTTAGTTGTACATACTTTTATGCGTTCATCTAAAATAACAGCACTTTTTGGCGTTACTATTTTGATCATACCCATTATATGAAGAGTATTGTGACCGTCAAGAGTATTAACATTTATATCAGCATTATCTCCTACATATTGTATTAGCGACTCTGATAGAATACGAGGCTGTGGGTGAGAAACTGCTGAAAATTCATACTTCATACATTCATTATACGACGCACAAAATCCCAAGCTATACAAAATATCTATTAGTCTCCTAGATCCAAATCTTCTATGGAGAAATACAGATAGTCCTAATAACAGCTGAGATGAAAATGACCGTGGTCGCGACGCAGCCATAATAGCATGACTTATAGCTGTGCATTTAGTATTCAAGTTTTCGGTCGAATTTTTTTTATTTTTCATTATAACTTCTTGTATAAAATATAATAAAGTTTTAGGTATTTCACTATTAATATCGTTTAGCATTTTACTTGGAGGCGGATAAGACTTGGTTTCAACTATAGATGTACGAATGTCTTCTCTGATAATCGCTGCAGCAGCTTCTACTATTCGCAACCGTTCTTCTTCCGGAGTTTTTTTTTTTATTTTCATACCACTTTTGTGATAATAGATCAGCTTGCGTGTCGCGAAAACTTATAATAGTGAATGATCTATTCTTCACCGTGATTACTATATTACTTAAATATTTCTGTCTTAAATTGGAAATAATAGTAGCATCATCGGGCAAATACTGCGTAGGGACATCTCGAAGCTCTTTCAATGTAAATTGTGAATCTTCGTTATTTTCAATAAAAGAAAAAATTTCTTGCATTGCTACTTCGATTTCATCTTTTCGGCTCGGCTCTTCATGTTTAGACGGCTTTGAATGAAAGAATTTAGTCATGCAAATAGTGTGATATTTTGCTCCGGCAGCAATCAAGTCAAATTCACTAATTACGCGACTTTTCACTAATTCTCCAAAAGAATCACCTCGTTCAACTGCTCTTTTAATTATATTGTCTTTCATATTTATAGTTTGTACCTTACTAATGACGCGCTTATACTTTTGATGTTTACGTTTTTCTTCTCCTTCATTAGCTGTTTGGCCACAAATCAAGCACAATTTTGCGAAGTCAAAAGGCTCGGTTCTTAGTCTACGAGGTGAACTTGATGTCGAAGGTTCATCATCTTCCAGGCGTCGCTTATATGCAGTTATACTATGTTCACTGGTGTACTGTTTCCTGCAGTTAATATGCACTTTTACAGAACTTAAAGTGTTCAAATAGTCAATTTTACCGTCATTTCTTTGAATACTTGCATTTTTTAAAACTTGTAAGCCACGCGAAACATTCACAGTTTTGTCATCTGATAGTAACTTTTCACATATAAAACACAATTCAGCCATTTTACCCGAAATCGTATGTCTGTATTTGCCAAAATTCAGTTTTACACTGAAGAGAAGTCTAGTGAAACTAAATAAAAGGAGAAGCCTTGAGAACGGTACAAGTCTTATGTAACATCTGTCCCAACTCACTATATGAAAACATAAAAGACCGTTGGTAGAGGCCCCCCTCTGTCAAGCGTGGCCCTCTACGTCTATAACACGTGAACTATTACACAGGTAGTCGACGACACACATACGCGCACACATTGATCGTAAAGATGTATAGAGAGAATATATGAGAATATACGTGAATTTGAAGAAACTCTAGCTCTTCGAAGCTTCACGCACTAATGCCTTAAGAAGGTAAAATTCTTGAACTTATATTCTCGTATTTTCGCTCTCTTGCAACCACTCAATAGAGGGGGATGGCTGCTTGGTGGTGCACACCGCTGATTGGTTTTACAGAGCAGTCCCTAGACTAACTAATCCGAATACTTCCTATGTATATATTAAAATTTCTCAAATTATAATATGCATAAGCTCCATAAATTAGAATTATCATCCGCTCGAAACTGTAAATTTACGACATCGCACAAATCACCGAAATTTAAAACTGATTAGTGCAAATGTACCTGCATTGTATCTATGAGGGACCCAACATTTTTGGAAATTATACGGTCCGTTATTGACTACATAGATCCTGCCATAAAGTAGTATGATTCCATCCGTTTATTATAAATAATTCGGAGAACGATTTTGAAAATCTCTACAACTTCATAGCAGAGAAAATAAAAATATAATGAGAATGCAATTAAGCTAATATTTACTAAATTTAATCAAACACATGTTATTTCTAAATATTATAAACAAATATCATTTATTTTCAAGTAAATAATTGAAATTCGTTGATTATTTAAACATTTTTAGTAAATTATTAACTTATAAACTGCACAACGTATTGCATTATGCAGCTAACGTAGCGTTATCATGCATACGACCAAATACTTCCTACTCTCCGCGCTCTATTTCAAAGACGGTTAGACTTAGAAAAAAATACCTTAGACCAATCTTGTAGAGAATTTTATGCTCTACAACTTTTATAATAGGTCCCAAAGTGATTTAGAGCATAAAAAAACGAGATATTGTTGAAAAAACCAATTTTTGTGACCTTTGACCTTCGTTTTTTTTTTGATGAACCGAACAAGCTATCATCGGTGACTTTTGACTACACATAAACAATGCCAAAACGAAGGTATACACCAATTTATAGCTTATTATCTCAAAATCGGCAGCAAAATGCTAAGTCTCCTGGACAATTGTCCCTAAGCAAATTTAGAAATAGCGTCTACCGGAGAAAATATATCGACGAACACGCGCTAAATCCTGGTAAGAGGAGATACAAAAAGATCTGGTAGAAAAAAAACTTCAACAAAAGTGACTCAAATAATTGGCGGACTTGGCGACTGGAAAGTGAGAGACGGCGATAGCCGTACAATAGCTCTCACAAATTATTGTTTTATTATTGTTATTAGTGTTCCGTACGAAACACTTATAAGATGACTTCGGTGTCTGTCTGTCTGTCTGTCTGTCACACCCGATTTTCTTCGAAACTATTCGACATAGAAAGTTGAAATTTGGTAATAATATAAGAATTGATGGCCTCATCGGAGCCATGTAGTTTTGAAAGTTAAATTTTGACTTAAGGGGTTAGTTTTGGGGGTTGAAATCGGAAGTGTGGTGGGTCATCGAGTGTGGTGGCAAATGAAAGCTTGTGAAAACACGAGTAAAAAATATATATAAAAATGTAATACTTGCGCGCACTTTTCTTTGTATTATTTTTAAAAAATCGCTGTCCCCCCGCCTTATCTCGAAAAGTACTTATCAAAAAGTTTTGAAAAAATTCTGGAATATTCTCCACGGAGTGTAGATTGAACGAAAATTATCACGAGTGCATTACCTTTAATAGTTTATCTGGTATATAAAAAAAAAAAAATTCAAGGTCATCAGATTTCAGTAAAGATTGGAAACAAACTTTGTTGAAAACTCATTTGGGTGTGTTTTGTGAAGTCACTGATCATTTTATACTTCTGTAACAAAATTTTTTATTTTAAAAGCAATCAAAGTACGGAACACTAATTGCGCAAGTTCAACTTGTACTTGACCGGTTTTTTCAAAAAAAATCACTATGATATAGATAGCTTTACGCCAAGTATATCATCTAACTATTCTTAACAGTTTTAGCTGGGTGGTAAAAAATTGCTCATGTACCTTTTATTGCAATTACGTACATTGTGAAACGCCGAGAGATTAGTTTTGGTTAGTTTAGGTTAATAGAAGGTAGGTGTTCTTTTATGTTATTTATTACTTTAATGCCTATGACTCAGTACTAAGACAAAGATTATGGAACGCGATGAAAGAAATAGACATTTACAAAAAACTAATATACGCAGTAAAAGCTCTTTATGAAAACAACACAGTGAACATAAAAAAAGGACATAAAATAGGGAAGAGACTCCAAACATCAAAAGGCCTATTACAAGGATGCTCTACATCCCCAACACTATTCAAAATATACCTCGAACAAACATTAAAAAAATGAAAGCAAAAATGTAGTGGAATGGGAGGCCCAATACGAGCAGATTACTTATATACTCTAAGTTTCGCAGACGACCAAGTAATCATAGCGCAAGATGAGGAAGACCTCAGTTATATGGTAAGAAAACTGAAAGAAGAATACACTAAAGCAGGATTAGCAATAAACTTTGATAAAACAAAATATCTAACAAAAAAGGAGGGAAACGCGGAGAATCTAGAAGTCGATAACGAAACAATAATCAAAGGAACGATAGATTTAAATATTTGGAACCATCATTTCAAAAAACGCAACATCAGTAGAAGAGATCAAAGCTAGATTAGGACAAACGCGGACATGCATAAGACAATTAAATTCGATCCTGTGGGACAAACACATTACAAAGAGAAACAAAACACGCATATACAAATCAATAATACAAGGCATAATGACATACGGGTCAGAAACATGGACGGTCAACAAAAGAAATAATTCTAAAATTAACGCGGCAGAGATGAAGAATTGGAGAAGATGTTGTAGAGTGACACGTATGGAGAGAATAACAAATGAAGAAATAAGAAGCAGAATAAACATCAAAGAGAACGCAATAAAAACGATTAAAATGGTATGGACACATAAGACGGAGCGAAGATAATAGGTGGATAAAGAAAATAACGGAGTGGAGCCGTATAGGGAGAAGAAAAAGAAGAAGACCCAGACGATCGTGGAGAGACGATGTGGACGAGGCTATGGAGGATAGGGGTCTAACAGATGGAGACTGGGAAGTTAGAAATAGATAGAATCAAAGGCTGAGAGAAGGAAGCGTCGGCTGTAGAAAATCCTTGATATATATATAATAATATATATATATATATATATATATATATATATATATATATATATATATATATATATATATATATATATATATTACTTTAATGCTTTAAATCGTGTCCACGAGATAGGACACAAATATTTAATTAACAAAAATATTCTGTTATCTATATAAAGATCATGTAACTCTTTTCGGTAGTCACAGTGTCGCTAACAAGGTGTAGTCGCGCAGGAGAGACTCAACGTAGTAACATCGAGTCGGGATACTGCCCTGTGGAATTCAACGTATCAGCAGCTTCCATTGCACTTCTATTTAAAATTAAATACGAGTTTTGAACTTTCTAAATCAGCTGATTTGTTTTGTTAAAAGTAATGCTTTGCTTTCAGACTCCTAACATGATTTTATTCTATCAAATCGTACCCGCTCTTTATAATTTTCAAATGAAAATGCTTAATACGATGGAAAGTTGTCTCTTCATTCACCTTGAACGCTCGGACATCGGCTGCTCAGGCGAATATCCGCAGACAGCAGAAGATCGTTCAATTTAACAATGACAGTAACCAAGAGGAATTTAACGCTACAAAAACCCAGGCGGCAGTTTTTTCTAAAAAAGTTAACGTTGCTGAACCCGACATAGTTATGTCGGGACACTCCATTCCCCTAGCATCCTCGCTCAATTTGTTGGGCGTTAGTTTGGAGGCAAATATGTCCTGACATGAACATGTTGCAGGCATAGCAAGGAGAGCTTCTCAAAAGTTGGAAATATTATTTCGAACCAGAAAGCTTTATACCCCACAACAACTGTTAATTCTTTACAAAGCTCAAATTCGACCAACTATGGAATACTGCTCCCACGTTTGGGGCTCCACTCGCAAACATACACTGCATTTGTTGGATTCTGTGCAGAAAAGAGCTGTCCGTCTGATTGGAGACCCGGAATTGACCGGCGGCCTTGATTCGCTGGAACATCGAAGAACGGTTGGCGACTTGAGTCTGTTCTACAAGTATTTTTATGGAAAGTGTCCGAAGGATGTATCCCGCTTAATTCCTCCCAAAGCGGTGCTTGTTAGAAATACACGTCGCGCTGGTGCTTCACATCCGTATGAGGTGCAGCTTGTTACTCCGCGTACAACGCTTTTCAAGCAGTCTTTTATATGGAAAGCATCATCCCTTTGTAATAGTTTGCCCAGCGCTGTGTTTCCCACCGAGTACAATTTACGGCGATTCAAGAACAACGTGAATCGCTTTTTCCGCACAGATACCGCTCCTGGAGCGCTTTAGGGACTTCCCTGCAGCACGTGTGCTAGACCCATAAAAAAAAGTTAATTTTTCGTTCTAGACTTATTTAAAGACTTCTACGAATCTTCAATGACATGAGCTATGTAATTCTACTTGCCAGCTAAAACAGTATGGTGTTCGTAGCAATTTTGGACTTACTATTCAATCAAGACACATCTGGTTTAATTATGGGAGCGAAAAATGAATAATACCTAATCAAACAACAAATAATCAACTTTCATTAATATCCGCAGGTTTTGAAGTTTATCCTTTTCTTTAATTCTTTTGCTACCCTGTATAAATCGACCCATATGGTTGTAAGCTTATCAAATCAAAGCATCCACTTTATATTGTATTGAAACAGCTTTAGTATCATTTACGGAAAAAAGGTCAATTTCCAAATGTAAGGGATACGAGAGTAGCGAAAGAATTTAAGCGAAATAAACGAAATATTGACTTTCAGTTGTTTTTATTTGCTTTTGTCTCCCATTTTTTTTCTCTTGTTTTTTATTGGATATAAATTGGTTTTCGGAAAATTGTTATCGAATTGCCCGGACCCAGTAGAAGGGACAACAATTCAAAAAAATCTTTATTTAGTGTTTATTTCCATAAAGTTAATTCAATTTGGTTGATTGTTTCTCTCACGAATGAAATAAATTGATTAAACAGAGACATTTATTGTTCGTGTAAGGCCCAAAAATAAATTGAAAACAATCTTGCAAATCCTAAGAAAATTCAGAGTGAAATAAATATTTGAAAAAATAATACAAAAATTGTTGATAATGATTTAGCTGAAAATTAAATTAACGTTAAAAAAGTGCATAATTTCGTCAAGAAAATTCCACAATCGCCGCACATAGGGTATTTGAACGATCTACGCGGCCAAAATTATTTTTCGGTTCTATTGTATGCTAAATTATATTACCAAGTTAAATTAATTTGCATAAAATTACTTAATTTGTAATAAAAAATAAAAAAACGAAACTTAATTTTACAAAAAAATATATCTTAAATGAAAACATTTATTTACAAAATAAATGTAAAATTTAAACTTATAACACCCCTCTTTGCGTCGAAGGTTAAAAATACACTATAAACAATCATATTTTGTCGTCCACAAACGTATTTTTATCTTCACTTCCAGAAGAACACAGTGGATTCAGCTCTGCAGGCAGGAGCATTTCTAGCGTCTCTGGTAAGAATGAATGTGACTTTATCTTTATTCGCCTCATACTGCTCAACAAAGGATCGGAACTTAAAAGTAAACGATTAAAAATGTTCCTGTTGCAGCTTTCTCGTGAAAACTTTCGGGCAAAATCTTGTCGGTAAGACCGAAAGTGCTTGTTCCTTGCCTCTGCGGGTTCTTTAGACAGCTGCCCAATTGGTAACAAAGCATTTTTTATTATCTCTGCGCCATGAACAAGTATCTTGTGCATCGTGGGTGTCATGGGATGCCACGGGTAGAGGTCCACATATAAACGAGCAGTTTCTGATGCATACTTGTCATATTTTTCTGGGTCGACTTTATGTCCGCTTGAGATTGTCTCCAGAATGACTTTTAACCTATATAACAGGTCATAGCTAAGGCCCGTTATTTCTGCTGCCATTTTCGGGTCTTTAAAAAATCTTCGACTGGTGTTCCCATCAATAATGTTTCCAAAATTTGCCTTTGGCATATCGACCAATAACCCGGTTTCATTGCGAAACCGGGTCTGGATTTCCAGTTTCCTCTCTTTCTCGAGTTCCTTTTCAGCCTCTGTTTTTCTTTCTCTATATTTTTTTACTGGCAGTTTTTAAGCCAGATGTAGGACACTCTCAAATAATCTTACCCTGGCATGTAATACTGAGAGACCGAATTGTACTGCCTCGGGATTTACTTCTAATTTTAGAGGCACGAAGCAACTTTGAAATATATTGCTATCCGAATCCACATCACTGACAAACTTTTGTTTGTATTGGGATTGTTGTGATCCGTCGCAACCCCATTTATGAATCATCGTTTTTGTTCATTTAATGTTTGCAATACCTCTTCCAGGTAGTCGGACAATCGTGTAACAGTAAGATCCACCAAGGGCTGTAATTGAGCTTCCGCACTAGTGCTAGTTATCTTGCACGCTTCTGGTGGCGGGTAACACTTTTTTTTCGTTTTGTAGGAGGCCATAACACGGAAAAATATGTTTGTTCGTCCTTATGATTTCATACTGTTCTCTTGTTAGATCTGCGTCTGTGTACATTTGGATTGCTTCCTTGACAATCAAAGGGCTACTTTTATTTTTTGATGATTTTGTGCGATAATACACCTTTTTATATTTCGTTGCCCGAGTTGATGTAGTGATGATTTCTTTGAGTACATTTGAAGCATCTCGCTTTCCCATTTTTCTCAACTCAACTTGCGCGGCATGCACCTCCTCTTCAAAGGTAGAGCGAAGCTCCTCCGTCTTTCTTCTTTTACTTCTCTCCCTCAATTATTCAAAAGGTTTTGCAGACTGTCAACTACTGGAATTTCAAAGGTTCCTTCTAGCCATGAACTATTATATTGAACAAATATGTCTTCCTTATTATGGGTTTTGATCCATCTACGTTTAACTGCAGATTTAAAATGAGAAAAATTCCTTTTTAAAATTTGTATTTACTCTTGTGTATATCCTTCAGTTGACAAAAGTTGTTCTTTCAAGCAATTTAGTTTGTCTTCCAAATAAGGTAAATTTTCCTTCATCATGCGGTCAAACAAGTATTTCCGGGTCACAACCTTCATTCCCGATGTACCAAGTGAACCTACAACAAAGAATCGTTAAGTTAAAATTGATAAAATCAAAATCTATTTTTTTTCACAATTTTGACCGAAATGTAGCTTATCCGGACTTATCCGGGGCCAGTTTTTTGATTTATTATTTACTGAAACTACCAACTTTAGAGAGTACACGAGGTAACAGGATCGAATTCCGACTGACATAAGACAGGTAAGAATGCACGGGTGGGGTTGGAAGCGGTTGTCTTTTGTTCTCGGAAGGGTCCTCTGTCTCTGGTAGTCGGTTTACCTGGCAATATTTTGTGTTTTTGATTTTTTGACTTTGGGCCGCGTAGATCGTTCAAATACCTGTATGTGCGCCCTAAGTTGAACGGGGGTTATTACACAACTGTTTGTCTGAGAATTTAGGTTGTAGATTAAACTCGAAATTTGTTTTCCACATATTTACCAACCAACTGACTTAGACAGTATTACATAATATAATGAAAATCGAACATTAGATAGTTTAGTTCTGTGCTAAATGCACTTTACACATAAAATAGCTAAATTACTCCAAAGATTCAACATTTGCTTAATGTGCAATCTCCTATAACTAAACATTAGCTCTCTACATCACACAATCAATGTAAAAGAATCCAAAGTTCTTTTTTCGATCTCTTTTTGCTATAGATTGGTGGTTCCATTTAAATTTACGAAAGAAAATTTTGCATCCTCTGCTTAGCTTACTCTTGAATAAAATAGAAGTAACTAATTTTTTAACGTTACGTTACAATATCTTTTAAAAACGAACCAAAAGAAAAGTTTCCAGGCTTAGCTCAATGACAAAAAACATTTAAAAAATATAGTATATCCGAATGAATATGTGTACATACATCCGTCAACAACTTATTTCGTCACTCGTATTTTTATGTAACTCATAATTTTGTTTTGTTTGTAAAATTCACCATTTAGCGTCAAATAAATTATACTTCTTAAATTGCACTATTCCTGTAGAACCCAATTTATCATAAGAACTTTTTAGATCTTTCAAAGTTGTGCATTCAGATGCAATTCTTTTAATCATTAAATCTGAAATAACACTTTTTAAAGGCATTAACGATGGCAGTATTAGTTTTTCCATAACGCACTCTATACAATACGTAATTCGTAATTAAATTTTTTCTCTTCGAAAACTCATTTGCCAAATTCTCAAGGATTTTAACGTCATATATATATCGCCTCATGGAATTTTTCATTTGGTGCTATTGGCAATTATTTCGTTTTTTAAATAGATTTACTGCGTCCGAAAAACCAGCAATATTTTTAAAATCCTCGATCATTGCAAAATGAATTATACCTTGAATTAAATGGGACGAATCAAAACGGGCACAATGGGCAACAAGTACGCAAGGTTTTGGAGAAAAATGTAAAAATTGTTGAAATTAATGAGTCCTTTAGAGTGATTGTTTTGATAGGTTTACCATATAATTACAGGTCGCCATTAATATGTTCTAACCCCGTGACTTTGAAAGCGTGGTAATTAATCGGTTGCGTAGGCCTAATATAAACATTGACTGTTTTATCCCGATATTTCGCCGCTATTTGCAAAATATCATCGGTACTTGAAAATCCCGATGTTTCTAAATCGAAATACACTAAGCCATATCTCTCGGATTTAATTGAAACATTATTCAATATATTAGTTAACGCTTGAGGATTAATAATGTCACCAGTATGATAAACGTCCATCTGCAGTCCACAATTTGATTGATACTGTAGCCCTTCATGTTTTTCTTTATTTTTCTCGCGGCCTGTTTATTTCTAACCAGTAAATTTCTAAGTTTTTTCGTTGCAGGCAAATGAGCTCTTGATCCTCTTTGTTTCCTTCTTTCATCTTTTCTTGCCATATAAGATCTTATATGTTTCTCAGGGGGTTTATTGATGAGCTTTGCTTTGCAAATTTGCCTTTAGGTCGCAATTAATTAAAATCAAAAGGTATTTTTTATTCAAATTATATTTTTTTATTTTAAATAGAAGTAATACGGTCCAAACAGTAAACATACACAAAGTATAACCTATATAAACGTCATTCTGTAGAGCAGGGGTGCTCAAACTTGAACTGCTGGCGATCTACCCCAATATTGTTAGACTACGATCGATCGACTCTGAGAGGCTGCAAGTAAGTGTGATGCAGGATTGTCGTCTAGGTAGGGTGTATCGTGGCATAGATATTAGTTTTCCGCACAATATGCATTTTTTTAGTCAAGGTAAGTGTAGGTCTGCTCTAAAATGTCAATGAAAAAACTCATAATTATTCAAAATTGCGAGTTTATTGGTTCTTACAAAACAAACGAGTTCTAATGTCTAAACTTAACTAAAGAGTGACTTTGGATGTTGAAGCGTGGCACTGCATGTCCTCAGCATATGTTTCATAAGATGGTACGTAATTACCGAGTGCTAATCGCAAGCATGATGACATATGTTCGTCAGTTAGTCGATTGCGATATTTTGACTTAATTATCTTCATTTCAGAAAATGCAGACTCGCACAAGTAAGTTGACCCAAACATTGCCGTCAGTTGAAGGGCGATTTGCCTTAGATTCGGATATTTATCTTCAGATATAAAACACCAGAATTTTGTATCAGATACTGTGGCTTTGAGATGTATATCTGATATAAAACGTATTTCGAATTGGCCCAAAATATTTGATAACTCTGCCTCATAAATATCATAATTCAACTGAGGAATCCTTGCTTTCAAAGACGGAAAATTTTTCAGATCCTTTCTTTTCAGTTGATCTATCATAAGTTGCAATTTACTCTTGAATGCGTTTATTGCGCTAATCATCTCAATAATAGTTTTTCCTTTACCTCGAAGCTCCAAATTAATGGTGTTTAAAATGCATTGTGATGTCTGTCAAAAATGCCAAATCAGTCAGCCATTTTCCGTTTTTCAGCATCGTGAGTGTCATCACCTCTTTCGTCCAGAAAAGCTGTTATTTCAGGCAATAATTCTTGAAACCTTTCTAGGAATTTTCCGCGACTCAACCACCTGACGTCCGTGTGAAGAAACTAAATCAGTGTGTTCAGCTGACTCACTATCTTCCAACTGCAATTTAAAGAGCCGTCGTTGCAAGCTACGTGCACGGATAGAACTCACAATTTTTATTGCAATGCCCATAATCTCCTCCATGTTTAGAACTTTTGAACACAAAACTTGTTGATGTATAATGCAATGGAAGGAGAAAAATGAAGGGAAATCATCATTAGCTCGACACAATGCCACAAAACCGTTTTTGTTTCCAGTCATTGCTGGTGCTCCATCGGTTGTAATGCACATTAGTTTATATATTGGTAGCTTGTGGTTTGTTACAAAATTGAAGAAAACGTCATATATATCTTCGCCACGGGTCTTTCCTTTTAAAGGAATCATTGTCAAAAACTCTTCCTTAGCCGACATGTCATTGAATACCATTCGAATAAAAATACACAGCTGGGCAGTGTCTGTCATATCGGTGGATTCGTCGAACTGTAAAGAAAAGTATGTACATTCCATGATATCATGTTTTAGTTTATCTGCCATGTCCTGACTCATGACTTCAACACGCCTTGTGACAGTCGGACGGGATAACTGAAGTTCTCTAATAGCAGACATAATCTCTGTTTTATTTTTAAAATCCCCAAATAAAGTCTGACCCGCTTCAATAAATGTTTCCTTCACAACCAATCCATCATCAAATGGTTTCTTGTGTTTCGCCAATATATGAGATATTTTAAATGACGCGATCGTTGCAGCTTTTGATTGTTTGTGTGAACATGGTTTGTTATTTTTTCAAACAAGTTATCAAATCACGTACTTTTCGTTTTCTTAATTCACTCTGTGACGGAAAATCCTTTTCATAGTTTTTATGAACCGTTTTATGATGCCTCTCTAAGTTCCCACGCTTAGGTATTGCAACTGACGCACGGCAAATGAGAAAAATGCACTTATCCTTTACCATACAAAAGAAAAATTCTTCCTCCCAATCGTTATTAAAATGATAAGTTTTACTTTTCTTCGCCGCACTCATTTTGGACTATTTATTAATAAACTTTGTATCGATGTATCGCCTTCAAGTTACAACTCAGACTGACTCCTATTCCTGCAGGCGCAACATTTATATCGGCGCGAACGAAGTCTCGAATGTTCCCGTCAAACACGCCGCCCGAAGTTTCTAGAAAAAATCGGCGGGAATCAAAAACGCGGCTTTTCTTTGACAAGTACCGCGCGTTCCTTTGATAAAGCCGCCTTTTGCCGCTAGCAGGAGGTTATTACGATAAAAGAAAGTGATGAGGGGGTTATTCTGGCCTAATTGTGGATCGAATAAATTTTAGTAGTTTATTCATTCCATTTTGTTTTAGTTACTTAAAACAAAATCTGTGAATAGTTCTATATCGGAATTTTGACCATTTGAGCACCCCTGCTGTAGAGCATGATACAACATGCATTGGCAGCGTTGCCACATTTATTTTCATTAAAAGTGCATATGAAAGTTTCATGTATTGAATACAGTCTCCGACAAAAATAAAATACTGTGCCATTAAGTATTTTAAACTTTTTGTATTTATATACTATACTATACTTTTGACTCCGATTGTCACGAGCGAACTACCTTAAGTCAAAATTTAACTTTTAAAACTACATGGCTCTGATTGGGCTGTCAATTCCTATATTTATGCCAATTGTTAACTTTCTATGTCAAATAGTTTTGTAGGAAATCGGGTGTGACAGACAGACACCGAAGTTTCGTTTAAAAAACTTCTGACAAATATTCTTAGAGTGCTAACTTTCCATATGATCATAAATACAAGATGAACTTTGTTATTTTGAGTTGAAAAGAAGCGCCGTGTGCTTGTATTCCCTTGTCAAAGATCAGACTAAAATGCTTAAAATTTAGGGTGTATCGTATTGACACCATCGCCTTTAGGATTTATATCGATGTAAAGGAAAGTAAACAACGAAGTCCCTTTATTAGTCATCCAATTCACTGTAACCTTTCAAATTACTATACACGAAAAAGTCGAAAATTGATTAAATTTTGTTCGATTTCCGACAAACACCCTGCAGGTTAGGGTCTGTATCACACGTGTAACTTAATTATTATACTGGCTCACGGCCAAGTGAGTACTAGTCTGGTATAAATTTTTGGCTTATATCTCTTCGGGTTTGTTCAAATCCATGAAGATGCTTTACAGACGGGGCATGCCTTGTCTAATCGAAAAATCACTACAATTTGACTTTGTTAAT
Source organism: Pachyrhynchus sulphureomaculatus (assembly GCA_019049505.1). Taxonomy (NCBI): domain Eukaryota; kingdom Metazoa; phylum Arthropoda; class Insecta; order Coleoptera; family Curculionidae; genus Pachyrhynchus; species Pachyrhynchus sulphureomaculatus. The sequence goes on along the minus strand of CM032449.1, from coordinate 150,436,677 downwards.
TCCTGTCTAGATTCTCCACGTTTCCTCCTTTGTTGTTATCTAGAAGTCGATAACGAAACAATAATCAAAGGAACCGATAGATTTAAATATTTAGGAACCATCATTTCAAAAAACGCAACATCAGAAGAAGAGATTAAAGCTAGATTAGGACAAACGCGGACATGCATAAGACAATTAAATTCGATCCTGTGGGACAAGCACATTACAAAAAGAAACAAAACCCGCATATACAAATCAATAATACAAAGCATAATGACATACGGGTCAGAAACATGGACAATCAACAAAAGAAATAAATCTAAAATTAACGCGGTAGAGATGGAGTATTGGAGAAGTTGTTGTAGAGTGACATGTATGGAGAGAATAATAAATGAACAAATAAGAAGCAGAATGAACATAAAAGAGAACGCAATAAATACCATTGAAGAAAAACGATTAAAATGGTATGGACCCATAAGGCGGAGCGAAGATAATAGGTGGATAAAGAAAATAACGGAGTGGAGCTCTATAGGGAGAAGAAAAAGAGGAAGACCAGACGATCGTGGAGAGACGATGTGGACGAGGCTATGGAGGACAGGGGTCTAACAGACGGAGACTGGGAAGATAGAAACAGATGGAATCAAAGGCTCTGAGAGAAGGAAGACAGCGTCAGCTGTAGAAAATCCTTGATATATATATATATATATATATATATATATATATATATATATATATATATATATATATATAATTCCTGTCTATAAAAATGAGTGATATTTGATATTCCTTGTTTCAATTCTATTATGAGGTTTTTCCTAAACGTATTATTATGAATAGATAAGCTACAGGTTTTCCGTAGACTAGAAGTTTCAATCTACGAGTAAAACTTTTTAGAAATGGATCAAGTAACTAAGAAAAATAAACAAATTTATAAACGTTAAGTTGGAAAGTCTTAAATGAAATTGTTACGACATTTTGCATTGTCAAAGTTTTGTCTTCCACTCTTTATCTTCAGACAAAAAAAACAATATTTTTTGTTGACAACACCACGCTTGTTTTCTTATTCTAATACTTTTTCATCTGCTAGAAGTTAGTTAATGTTAACTTTGCGTAAAGGAAATTTAGTATAAAAATATGCAAATTTCAGGACGTTACGTGAAGATAACATAAGCATGTGGGTTTCCTAAAGTATTTTCACTAAAACAACTTAATCTGCTTTAAACTATGTAGTTTTTCGTGTTAAGTATTACGTTAGCTAAAGCAAACATACTTCGGCAGAAATCAAATTTTATCTTTGCAGAACACCAAAAGCAATTTCTCGAATGAACAAGTCATGTCTTTGAAACACTATGCCTCGTTAAACGTAACTTGTTATAATGAGTGATTGTTAAATGATTATATTGACGCCCTCATCGAAAACTTACGTTGAAGACATTCTGATTATTTGATAAAAGCGTAGTCAGTAAATAGAAGCGAATCTCTCAATATTCACGACTACCCACCTTCAATAGTTTGCTAGTTGCTCGGTAAAATAAGACGTATAAATAAATTAGATTACAGCGTTATATATATTGTAATTTAAACCGAGCGTAACTTTCGTCCTTGGAAATTTAATTTCTTTGGAGCGTTTTACCCTTACCTTTTATGTGCGAGAGTTCTTTTGAAAGTAATACTAATGGACTATAGTACTATTAAAATTAGTCGTTTCATTATCATTTACACCACCTGAGTCACAGCTCTAGGCTGGATCGCTCAATACGCAATCGATTATTTGACGTCATTATACAGTTTATGTCTGCATTGAACATTTTCCAAAATTGAAAATACTCTTTTCTGAAACACACATTTCCACCAGCCTTAGTGGCTACGTCAAGAAACGGAATTGCCTTTATTGGAGTCCGACATATTCAAAAATAAATTAGTGAATATCATCACGTGGAATTCGTGTTAATTCGGAGCGATATATGGAGATGATTGAAAACTTCTTTGCACCCTCTTTACAAAATGTTGGTGGTTATAATCAAGGAATTCCACTTCTGTTCCGACACATATCTGTCAGTCATTCGAGAAATTTTGCCCGAGTAAGTTGCCATAGCACGTAAGCTGAAAAGTTTTTGGTCTGACACATAGATGTCGCCCTTTTAAAAAAAATCCATGTAATTTTTAGGAAGTACCAACCTTCAAACGATACGTGTCTAAATTTCATGACATTTCGATGATTCGTTTACAAGTTACAGTGGTTTTAGTGGCGCTACTTTTGATATTTTTCAAAACAATGGCAAAAATCGAAATTTCGTATGTTGATTAAACATTGTTTTTGATGGGAAAAAATACCGGTCAAGGCAGTGGCTTGATAAGTGTTACGGGGACCCCTGGAAAATCAGTCATCATTTACTGGTGTGTGCTGAATTGAATTTAAACGAGGTCGTACAGATACAAATGATGCTGAATGCTCTGGACGCCCAAACGAGGTGGTTACACCGGAAAACATAAAAAAAATCCACAAAATTGTTTTGGATGACCGTAAAGTGAATAGGCGTGAGATAGCTGATACCCTAAAGATATCAAAAGGACGTGTTGGTCATATTTTACATGAACATTTGGGCATGAGAAAGCTCTGTTCGAAATGGCTACCGCGTTTGCTCACAGTGGACCAAAAACAACAACGTGTTGATGATTCTGAACGTTGTTTGGACCTATTTATGACCAATAAAAAGGATTTTTTCATGCGATATGTGTCAATGAATGAAACATAAATCCACCACTACACACCGGAATAAAATCGGCAGTCAGCTGAGTGGACAGCCGGCAGCCGTGAAAAACGCCCGAAGCGACACAACAGTCGGCTGGGAAGGTTTTGGCCTCTGTATTTTGGGATGCGTATGGAATAATTTTCATCGACTATGCTGAGAAGGGAAAAAAAAACCGTCAATAACGAATATTATATAAAGTTATTGGTGCGTTTGAAGGCAGAAATCGCAAAGAAAACGGCTCCAAATGAACAAGAAAAAAGAGCTCTTTCATCAAGATAATGCACCGTGTTAGAAATCAATGGTTACGATGGCAAAATTGCATGAATTGAAGTTCGAATTGCTTCCTCATCCACCATGTTCTCCAGATTTGGCCCCCAGCAACTATTATCTATTCGTAGACCTGAAAAAAAATGCTCAGGGAAAGAGATTTGGCTCCAATAAAGAAGTTATCGCCGAAAGTGAGGCCTATTTCTGAAGGGTAAAGACAAATCCTTCTACAGGAAAGGTGTAGAATTGTTAGAAACGCGTTTGGACTATTTGTATCGCTCTTGAAGGAGGCTGTATTGATGAATAAAGTCGAATTTTGCAAAAAAATGTGTTTTAAGTACCTAGACCAAAAAGTTTTCATCCTACGCGTTATATATGAGTTTCTCCTGCTGCGTAAATGCTCCTTACGTAACTGATGGATTTTTTTATGATTATATCTCGAAAGTGAAGCTTTTAGTAGCTACTCTAGAAACCCCTGTAGGAATTTAAAAAATATATCCTGCAAAACATGGCAGTGATCACAGAACTACGCGCCCAGTAGTGATCATAATTTCACCGTACTCTTAGAAGAGTGCTAGGAAGGTATAATTGATATAATCTAGTTCTAAGCATGCCTTCAAGCAATTTAGTACTGTTTTACTTTACACCAATATTTATAAATTACATAATTTTTGGATTCGAATACCAGTTTTTTCTAAAAAAGTTAACGTTGCTGAACTCGTTACAGTTATGTCTGGCCACTCCATTTCTCTAGCATCGGTACTCAATTTGCTGGGCGTTGATTTGAGAGCAAATATGCCTTGGCATGAACCTGTTGCAAGCAGAGCAAAGAGAGCGTCTCAAGAGCCGCGAATATTATTTCGAACTAGAAAGCTTTACACCCACAACAACTATTAATTCTGTACAAAGCTCAAATTCGACCAACGATGGAATACTGCTCCCATGTTTGGGGCTCTGCCCCCAAAAATACACTGCATTTGTTCGATTCTATTCAGAAAAGAGGTGTTCGCCTGATCGGAGACCCGGAACTAGTCAGCAACCTTGATCGATTGGAACATCGAAGAACGGTTCACGACTTGAGTCTATTCTACAAGTATTTTCATGGAAAGTATTCGATAGATGTAGCCTGCCTAATTCCTCCCATAGCGGTGCATGCTAGAGATACACGTCGAGCTAATACTTCGCATCCGTATGAGGTTCAGCTTGTTACTCCTCATACAACCCTTTTCAAACAGCCCTTTATATGGAGAACCGCATCCCTTTGGAATAATTTGCCCGACCGAATACAAATTACACCGATTCAAGACCAACGTGAATTCGCACATGTGTCGTTCCAGTAACGGTTTAGGGATTACCCTACAGCACCTGTCCTAGATCCATTAAAAAATACACACCTAAAATATCTTTTTAAATTTTAATACCTTCATTGTTTTTCTTGATAGATATCTTTATAAACTTGCCAGGTGTCCTCTTTGTTCTTTATCTTACCTAATTTAAGTACCTTTATTTCAGTATTCAAGTAAAACTGAGTCTGGGCCTAACTTGGAATTTAAAACTTTTATATACACCACGTTTCCCTAAGTAGGCTCATTTTATATCTCTATTATTTTAGGCCGAAAGATAAAAAATGTGAAGCGATTTATTTCAAACTCAGTTTTATTCTGAAAATGCCCTGTTTGTTGGTAGGACTTATTGTTTCCTTAAAAATTACCTTACCATTTTTCACTCTTAAACTTTCGTTATTTATCTTTCCAGACGATAGTTCTACCTCTTTTGAAAGATAATTCTGAAAATCGCTATATATTTTTGCTACTCGCTTTTATTTAGATGTACGAATAATTTGATCTTACTGAATATACAGTTAGTCTAAAAAGTCTCCATACACCACCTGCTTTTTATACTATTTTTATAGTATGTTTAACTAATTAATTAGAACTATGAGAAAACATGTTTAAATTAATATTTGAAACTTAACCAACGAGAATTAGTATTAAAAACAACTATGGAACATTTTATTTAGAAGTTACATCATTGTTATAAAAATGTAAACAAAATTAATGTCAAAAAAGTCTCCATACACTTAACAATTACTAGTTTGACGGAGTTTAACGGAACATAACAACTTTATTTTAAACTAATTTTTAGTGGCACCGCCGTTGGCCTTGATAATCTCCTGTAACGTTTTTGTCATGCTTGCAACCAGCCTTTTAGTAACTTCTGCTGCCATGTTCTCCCATTAGTTCAATATTCTGTTTTTTAATTATTCTCTATTTGAAACATTATGTTTGCGAACGCGCCGTTTAAGTTCCGCCCATAAATGCTCGATGGGGTTAACATCGGGTGATTGCGGAGGTGTATGAAGCTGCTGTCACACATTTTGGACCATCCATTCTCGCAAGTTTGCGGTATGTTTCGGATCATTGTCCTGTCGGAAAATGTATCTTTTTGAATGCTAATTTTTGGACACTTTCTCTTAAATTGTGTCTTAAAATGTTCAGATAAACCTGCTGATCCATGGTATCATTAATAAAATGTAAATTTCCAACCCCTCCAGTGAACTTGCATCCCCAGAGCAGAACACTGCCACCCCCTTGTCTCACCGTAGAACAAATGTTTTTCATATCGAATGCGGTATTCTTCTTTCTCCAAACTTTAGTTCTGCCGTCAGACCCAAAAAGGTTAATATTAGTTTCATCAGTAAAGATTACGGATTCCCAAAATTCAAGAGGTTTGATAACGTATTTCCCAGCAAAAGCTAACCGCTTTTTGCGATTAGCTTCCGAAATTAACGGCTTCTTCCTAGCTGCACACCCCTTATAGCCTGCCTTGTGTAAACAGTTCCCCACTGTCCGTAAACAAACATTTTTCAGAAATAATTCCCGTACTTCTTCTTTTAATTTTGGTGCACTTTTCTTGGCATCTATAATTATTTGTAGCGCAATTCTGGCCTCTTCACGTGGAGTCAGTTTCTTTGGGACGACCAGAGCGTAATCGAATTTTATAGGAACCCGTTGATTGGTTTACAATGTACTGAACAGTAGCATGCGACTTTTTAACAATTTTTCCTATATTTCTGTACAATTTTCCATCTTTCCATTTTTATAGCAATGATGTAACTTCTAAATAAAATGTTCCATAGTTGTTTTTGATACTAATCCTCTTTGGTTAAGTTTCAAATTTTAATTTAAACATGTTTTCTCATAGTTCCAATTAATTAGTTAAACATAACAGAAAAATAGTATAGAAAGTAGGTGGTGTATGGAGACTTTTTGGACTTACTGTATGTACTACTGTACTGCCTTTTCCATACCCTTCATTCTAATTAATATTATCATCTAAAAAATCAACATCTTCTAAAATATCAGTATCTTCTAAAATATCTTGAAGGATTCAACATTATTAGCGATCACCAATATGGTTTTCGTAAAAATAGATCAATCTTCTGACTTATGTAACACATATTTGGAACAACGCAATTGAACACTTTGGAGAATCTCGAGCGGTTGCTCTTGACATATCCAAGGCATTCGACCATGTTTGGCACGATGGGCTGTTGGCTAAGCTACGTTCTTATGGTATGTCTGAAAAGTTCTGTTTGTGGCTCTCATGGTTCCTCAGAGAGCGTTCTTTACGAGTGGCAGTCGACGGATTTTCTTTCTAACACCTTCACTATCAACGCCGGTGTACCCCAAGGCTCCATACTGTCTCCTACTCTCTTTCTCATTTATTAACGATCTGCTGGAAAAGAGCGAGAATCCAATTTACAGCTTTGCAGATGACAGTACACTTATCTCTTCATTCACCTTGAACGCTTGGACATCGGCTACTCAGACGAATATCCGCAGACAGCAGGAAGTCATTCAACTTAACAAAGTCCTGGAAGAAATTTTATCTTGGGGTGACCGTAACCAAGTGGAATTTAACGCTACAAAAACCCAGGCCGCAGTTTTCTCTAAAAAAGTTAACGTTGCTGAACCCGACATAGTTATGTCGGGGCACTCCATCCCTCTAACATCGTCACTCAATTTGTTGGGCGTTAATTTGGGAGCAAATATGTCCATGTTGCAGGCATAGCAAGGAGAGCTTCTCAAAAGTTGGGAATATTATTTCGAACCAGAAAGCTTTACACTCCACAACAACTGTTAATTCTTTACAAAGCTCAAATTCGACCAACTATGGAATACTGCTCTTATATTTGGAGCTCCGCTCCCAAAATATATACTGCATTTGTTGGATTCTATTAAGAGAAGAGCTGTTGGTCTGATTGGAGACCCGGAACTGACCGGCGGCCTTGATTCGCTGGAACATCGAAGAACGGTTGGCGACGTGAGCCTATTCTACAAGTATTTTCATGGAAAGTGTTTGCAGGATGTGGTCCGCTTAATTCCTCCCAGAGCGGTGCATGTTAGAAGTACACGTCGCACTAATACTTCACATCCGTATGAGGTTCAGCTTGTTACCCCTCGTAAAACGCTTTTCAAACAGTCTTTTATATGGAGAACATCATCCCTTTGGAATGATTTGCCCAGGACTATGTTTCCCACTGAGTACAATTTACAGCGATTCAAGAGCAACGTGAATCGATTTCTCCGCACACGTGTCGCTTCTGTAGCGCTTTAGGGACTTCCCTGTAGTACGTGTACTAGACCCATAAAAAAAGAAATCTAAAAATGAATAAATTATAATTAAACAAATTATTTCAAGGGTAGCTGTTACCCTGCCAGGGAGCAAAAGTAGTATAATCTGTTCTTCCTCTTAATAATAGAAAGAAATACCACAGCTACAAAAATTCAGTTCACTGCAGCTTATCTCTATTAAGAAAACTACAGAACAAAGTTTGATTTTTGGTATAGAATGATTAAAGGTATTTCTTAGGATTAACTTAAACTAGTTTTGCTTCCAATTTTGAGATAATGGATTTTAGCATCATGCATTCACTGCTTCAATATAAAGATGGTTTACCACGCCGTATTGCCATAATTAATTGTAAAAGTTTCAGATATTTAACATGTAAAAGATAGGAATTTATACTTTTTCTTCGATGAAAAGCATGGTTTTTTACTATTTTTGTTGTCGTATCTACATTTTAAAGTAAAAAGTCACAAATAAATAAATATATATATATATATATATATATATATATATATATATATATATATATATATATATATATATATATATATATATATATATATATAATCTATAATATATATAAAATCTCTCTGTCTGTCTGTCTGTCTGTATGTCTGTCCGTTAGTGCGCTTATCACTGGAGAACCACTTATCCGATTTACGTACTTTTTTTTTAAAACCATACATATGTTCTCTGGCCCGGTTATAGGCTATATTTTATTACGATAGGTAGCATAATAAATGAGCAGTGACGATAATAGTGAATGAAGTCGGAAAAAAATTTGCCGCTAAACCATTAAATATGGAACAATATTATGTAGCAGAGAATATCTATAATCTATAATATATATAAAATGCAATGTTTCTGTGTCTGTCTGTCTGTCCATTAGTGTGTTTATCAGGCGAGAATCACTTAACCGATTTACGTGTATTTTTTTTTAAATTCATACATATATTCTTTGGCCAGGTTATATAATAATAATAATAATCTATATCTATAATATATATAAAATGCAACGTCTCTCTGTCTGTCTGTCTGTCCGTTAGTGCGCTTATCCCTCGAGAACCACTTATCCGATTTACGTGATTTTTTAACTTCATACATATGTTCTCTGACCAGGTTATAGATATATATTTTTAATTATATCTATAATATATATAAAATGCAACTTATCTCTGTCTGTCTGTCTGTCTGTCCGTTAGTGCGCTTATCACTGGAGAACCACTTATTCGATTTACGTACTTTTTTTTTTAAACATACATATGTTCTCTGGCCAGGTTACAAGCTATATTTTATTACGATAGGTAGCATAAGGAATGAGCAGTGACGATAATAGTAAATGTAGTCGGAAAAAAAAAAGTTTGTCGCTAGCGCGTTCTCTTGCAATACACAGCGTAAACCATTAAATATGGAACAATATTATGTAGCAGAGAATATCTATAATATATATATATATATATATATATATATATATATATATATATATATATATATATAAAATGCAACGTCTCGCTGTCTGTTTGTCCGTTTGTGCGCTTATCGCTGGAGAACCACTTATCCGATTTACGTGCTTTTTTGTTAAACATGATTAACCATTAAATGTGGAACAATATGATGTAGCAAAGAATATCTATAATATATATAAAATGCAACGTTTCTCTGTCTGTCTGTCCGTTAGTGCGCTTATCACTGGAGAACCACTTATCCGATTTACGTGCTTTTTTTATAAATATACATATGTTCTCTGGCCAGGTTATAGGATATATTTTATTACGTTAGGTGACATAAGGAATAAGCAGTGACGATAATAGTGAATCAAGTCGGAAACTTTGCCGCTAGCGCATTCTCTTGCAATAAACTGCCTAAAGCATTAAATATGGAACAGTATCATGTAGCAAAGAATATAATATATATAAAATGCAATGTTTCTCTATCTGTCTGTCTGTCCGTTAGTCCGCTTATCACTCGAGAACCGATTTACGTGTTTTTATAAATTTATACATATGTTCTATATAATTCGATATAAGCCTAGATAATGGGGGATAAGGTGAGATAATGGGAGATAAGTATAAATAATGGGAGATAAGGAGAAATAATGGGAGATAAGCAGAGATAAGTCTAGAGAATGGGAGTTATGGTGAGATAATGGGAGATAAGGAGAAATAATGGGAGATAAGGAGAAATATTGCGAGATAAGTCCAGATAACCCTAGATAATGGGAGGTAAGGTGAGATAATGGAAGATAAGGGGAAATAATGGGAGATAAGGAGAAATAATGGGAGATAAGCAGAGATAAGCCTAGATAATGGAAATTATGTAGAGATAATGGCAGGTATTTTATTAGGTTAGGTAACATAAGGAATAAGTAGTGACGATAGTAGTGAATCAGGTCCACGCGAGCGGAGCCGCGGGCACTGCTAGTATAATATAATATAATATTTATTACATAAAAAAAATTACTTTACTTTTGTTTGCTAAAATATGAAGGCAGTTTAGTTGTTGCAAAAATATTAGATAAATATTACTTTGCATTTACTTCATAAAATACATTTACATGTATTTTATGAAGTGAATTTTTGCTATGACAACGTAGCTACGCGAATGTTCTTTCAAATTTTGAATCACATATACGCTTCCACTGATCGAACCTTCTTTTAAAAGATACTAGAATAACTATAAATAATTTAATTAATTATACATAATTTTTATTGTATATCATGTAAAGTGTCAAGGTTACTAAAAATAACACATGATTGCGTGCGGCGGGAAGCAAGCGAAAAGCTACGTTGCCACATTCATTATTCCCTGAAAACCAAATTATTTTACGTCTTTCTCTAACATAATGCTCTCTCTGTCTTCTCGTAAGAAATACCTTAAGTGTGTACTGTCTACTTTAAAGAAAAGTTTTTTTTAAGAAGGACAAATCTTTAAAATTTGCGATTGAAAACACCCGATAAAGAAGGATCAGATTTTTTTTTATTTTAATATATGAATAAATAAAAAGCGCTTCTGATGATATAAATAATAATAAACGTTGGTTATTATGTTTCTTTGGTTATATTATATTTATTTCAAAGGCGAACTTCCCATTTGAAGAAAAGATTAAATGCATCGTCGTTTTTGCCGACTGTGGCAGTCTTTTCCAGAACGATCCAAACAATCAAACTCACTCGCATAACTCTTACCATATTTTGCACGTTTTCTGCGTCACAGCACCTTCCTATAAAGTTACAGAAATAACTTGCGCAGCTTCAGACGCATTTTTTTGTATTTGACATGCAGTGCGTCTAGTGCTGCTTGTTGAACAACTTCCTTTCGATACTGTATTTTAAGGTTATGTTAATAGCAGCATCGCCCGATGTTATAATTTTGCTTTTTTAGGATTGGTGTTTCCACACATAAAAGTGGCGGGAAATAGTTTGAATTTAAAAATTTTAGGGTACTTATTTCAAAAGTGCTAAATTGATTCGTAATGCTTTCGATCACTTGGCGAAGTTATTCGTCTTGGAGAATGCGCTGCTTAGCAAATAATTATTCGGTGGTGGCTCATACGTGTTCACAAGTAACTTAATCCTACCCTTGTTACCGTATTTTCTGTGTTTCAATCTGACTTAAATCATTTCATAGTCAATTAGAAGAATAAGGGTTTTGAAAATCACAGGAATAATAAAAAATTACCATATATAACACATTCATATTTTTTAGTAAGCTACTAACAGTTGCTAGGGTAGCCGTGATATATTGGTGATGTCTATCTTATAGTGGCTTACAGCACTCGTTATCGGCCTAGGAAAATGTCTAACAAATGAATTGGAGGATAATGTAATTTTGCTGTACCGAATTGAAAATTATATTTATAAATAAAATCTGTTACTGTCCGTGAAAAATATTCAGAAAAGTAAACATTGACTTATCGGACGAAAACCGTCTTAAGCCAGCAGCGAAGATGCAGGAACCATATTTCGAGAGATATTAGTTAACTATCTCAGATGTGTGTGTGTCTGTGTGGTGTGTTACTCCTAACTCATAAATTTTTCCGTTGAAGATTTTTCATCAGCAATGAAGAACGGTTTAACCAACTTTTAAACTAGGCCACTAGGCACTTTCAATTTAATTTCTCAATTTACTTTACTCAACGTACCTTACCCTTTTTTATACGCTACTTATTTATTGCTTCCTGAAAAATTACCTTATCATTTTTCTCCCTATAACCTTTGTTATTTATCTTTTCAGGCCATAGTTCTGCCTCCTTTGGCTAAATGGCCGTATGAAAATGGATTCACTTTCACAACGTGGTTTCGTCTAGATCCCATAAACTCTGTCAACATCGAGCGGGAGAAGCCCTATTTATACTGGTAAGAGATTGTAATATTTTAAACTTTTTTAAGTCTTTTAGACGTGGCAAAATTAAATATTTAAATTGTTGAAGCGTGCCCAACAATTTTTATATGGTAATACTTTTACCGTACCGATTACGTAAATTGTTTGTTTGTAGATGATAGAAAATCATATTTATATTTATTGTTTGCAAAATATATATTAAGGTGACCTTATAAATTATCCGTTAGCATTATTTTGAAAGTTACACTACCTTGAAAAAGTATTTGCCCACCTAGTTATTTCAGTCCCAAGACAACAAAAACCCAGATAATATTTTTTTTATTTTTAATGAATTATTATTTATTTTCACATTATTTACAGTCTAGAAAATCAGAAAAATATTCATGACTTTCCAGGATTTTTCTCATCTAAGTGGCCTCCTTTTCTTTAACCTATTCTGCGCTGCACAAGTGATTTTCTGATGTTAAATTGAGTTTTCGAACAAACCTGTCCAAATGGTCCCACAGCAATTCGATGGGGTTCAAGTCTGGTGATTATGGAGGCCAACTCATTCCTTCCAGAACGTCATCGGATTTCCATTGGTCCAAAAGTTCTTTAATTTGTTTAACAGAATGTTTAGGGTCGTTGTCATGCTGAAAAATAAATTTCCCCTAAAAAATATCTCTTCCAGAAGGAAACATTTGAGTTAGCAAAATTTCTTGATACTGTTATTTTTGCATGATTCCTTCTATCCTAAAGATTTTTCCAACTTTACCGTTACCAAAACAACGTCTAACCATTACTAAACCTCCACCATGTTTTACTGTAGGCAATTGACAGGCTTCCAACATCCTCTCTCCAGCTGACCGCCGCGCGTAAACTCGTCGATTTGAACCGAAAATTTCGAATTTAGATTCGTCGCTCCAAAGGACGGAATTCCATTGTTCTGATGTCCAGTTTTCATGTTCTCAGGCTCATTCTAATCATTTACGTTTATTCACTTGCCTAAGAAGTGATTTCCTCATTGCAACTATCCCGTGTAATCCACCTTCTGCTAACCTGTTCTTTAGGGTTGCCACGCTGATGGGCCGCTTCAGGTTTACTGGTGCGGTTAGGCGGCGATTACGTCTGCTGGACATTGTTATAGCTCTGTCTTCAGCTGGAGTCGTTTTTCCGTGTCCCGCAGAATTTTTTTTGCGATGTAGTCTTGGGATCCGCATATTACTCGCGATTTGTCGACTCGAGTGACCATTTTAATGTCTCGCAATTATCAGAGCCCGATTTTCAACGGGAACTTCTTTCGTTTTTGTCATTTTCACAAAACAATTGAGCCTATATCAGTGGCAAAGTACTGTTTGCGAATGGTTAATTTCGGAAAGGGCAATGGTATTTATAGCATAGTTTTTATCATAAAATGTCACTAGGAATTTCCATAATCCCTAGAAACTTGAAATGAGTTCTTACTTCAACTGGAATTCTCAGAAATCGCCTCAAAACAATTATCAAGTAAAACTTGGAAATTTGTTCTAATTGGTTTTTAATTTGTGATTTCACCAAAAAGGTTTATCTAAACATTTTTATGATGTGCGCTTGTTAAGAACAATTAAATTTACCTGATATAATAAAAGGGTTTAATTAGGTATTAAATTTTGGCAGTTACATTGAAATTTCTAGGTGGGCAAATGCTTTGAAGAATCGATATGGAAAATAAAAATCTGCAACAGACTGTTACATTGATTTCTAGTAACAGGGGTTTGAGCTGAGAGGATGGTATGTATCGCCTACATTCTTTAGAATGTAAGTTGAAACAGCTTTAAGTCAAATATTTTCCTATCTAACCCAAAAAGTACTATTTCCCGAGCAAGAGAATAGTCATAATATAATAGTTTCACAAACAAATGCACAAAAGTAACTATTTTCCTAGGAATGACCTAACAATCAGCGTTAGCCCCTTAAAATGATCTTACTCAACAAAATATATATTTCCAGTCTGTCTTTTAATAATCTAAATATATCATTTTCAGCTTCAAGACCAGCAAGGGCGTCGGGTATACAGCACATTTTGTCGGCAACTGTCTTGTTTTGACATCAATGAAAATTAAAGGAAAGGGATTTCAGCATTGTGTAAAATATGAATTTCAGCCCAGAAAGGTAAATACGATTATTTTATTATGTATTTTATTATATATTTCACTAACTATGCTTTTGCTAACAGTATTCTTGTGACGAAGTGACATAATTTTACTTGGAGCCGTATACGTTTTAATTCTAATTTTTAATAGATACAAGCTCACGGATTTTAATTTTCCTGAAAATTTTATCCCTCTAAACGTTTAAAATTAGTTATTTAATTTTCTCAATCGTTACCTTACACCGAAATGGCACCAAAGGTGCTTTTTTTTTATCGCCGGTTCAAGCTTATTCCTCTTATCATCGCTTCCCCACCAAGCGCCGCGCTTATAAAACCCTAAGCCGTGCCTCAAGCGAGCCCACTATCAATAGCATATACCAGACCGACGACCAAACTAGATAGCAAAGACCAAAACAGGAATCAGATAGAGGACTAGATTAAGAGGGGAACCTCTCCAGCCAAAACTTCCACCCTTTTTCCTTCTTACTGCCCGGTGCCTGTGATAGGTATACTCGTAAGCTGCATGATTTTTTTTCTGATAGAATCGACATTAGGTTAAAATAATTTTCGTCTGCTGCCCGTCCATCAAAGGTTACTTCACTGTTAACTGTCCTAAATTTCGAGCTGCTGACTGTCCGTCAAAGCTTTCTGCCGATATCCGGAGCATAAAACATTAAAGATACGTTTCTAGTTATAGTCACGATCTTCACCTATTAATTACGTTTTCTGCTACCATTGTGTAAGTGAATATGCCCGTCTATCGTCGCCTGTAGAATTCCCGTTGACCGCCGTCAGTTATTCTATCCTTCATCATTGCTAGTTATTATTACCGTCGACGATCACTTTTTAGGGTTACAGTCGACCATGGTCCATCGACGTTACATACTATTGTTAATATCCGCTACACCATCTATCGTACAAATATTCATTTGATTCCTTACTACGTATACATGCCTAATGCCTCTCCCTTCACACCCCCGCTAGGCCAATTCTTACGCGAATCCAAAAGATGGCGCCAAGATTTAACTTTTCGAGAATTTAACCGAAAAGGAGCCTACTAATAAAAAAACCTATGTTTACTGCACTAACACCGAAACACCACTGCTCTTTATAATCACGTCATAGTTTTAACTTTTTGCGTAGAAGGTAATCAAAGTAGTAGCGCAAGCATGACAGGACTTGTCATTCGATTTAATTGTTCACATGATTAAAATTGAAACATTAAAAACTCTATTGACCATTATATGAAGCATATTTGTTCAAACGTCCGCATACAAGGCTTGCCAGCCGATAAAACAATATCGCTATATGTTTATCTTAAATATATATCGCCTTATGGTAAAGGGTAAGTACTCTAAACACCTTAAAAATAAATAATACTTTTTTCAAACCTGATATGAAATACAAATATACTTGGCAAAACTCTAGAGGCCAACAATCAGTAATAGATTATATTATAACCAATACAAAATTTATTCCAGAAACAATAGTAGATGTACGAACCCTGAATTCGGCTAATCTAGGCAGCAATCAGAAATTGCTCCTATGTAAACTTAGACTTAAAATAAAAACCCCACCGAAACTAAAACCTATATACGTTAACAAATACAACATCAAAGCCTTCGACACCGTAAGCACAAAACATTTATATGAGAACCGCTTGAGACAAAAATTAACTCTACACCCAATCAGCAAACAAGAAAGCATAGACCAACAGTGGACATCCTTAAAACAAAACATCATTAACGCGGCAAAGGGAACCTTAGGCCAGAGAGGAGTAAACATCAACAAAACAAATAAAACACCTTGGTCCACGCCAGAAATAAAGGAGCTGCCTAAGAAAAAAAGGTAGGCATATATACATTACATACACAGCAAAACCCAAGACAACTGGAACGCATATATCGCAGAAAGAAACTTAATGAATAGAAGAAGAAAACAAATTAAAGAAGAATATTGGAAGACATTTACTGAAGGGATGGAAAGTGATCTGTATGGCGCTCAAAGGAAAGTCTGGAAAAATGTTAAGACGGAACAAACTTATTATAAAAGACACGGTATAAACTAATAAAATTACAATTCAAGAATGGCAAACATACTTTGAGAACTAAGTTGGGAATGTGTAATCTTTGGCACAATGACACTACTCAGTATATATCACCACTACACCAAACACTTTATTTTTGCGCTCGACGCGCGTTTCGCTAACCATGTTAGCTTCATCAGGAGCGATGATTGACTAAAGCTAAACTACAAATCTACCCTATTTATACTTACTCTAACCCTTGAATTACTCAGGCGGAACTAATGGCATAGGCAAGGCCATCAGTTCCAGTCAAGTAACCAGTAGAGGAGACTATAAGGAATAGGCCCTCTGTCTTTATTTAAACTACTTTTACATTTTATAATTTCTATACTTTTGTATGCGTTCAACAATCTTCTATCAGATTCATTTTTAATTAATCTTAGATTATCTAATGTTACAATATGATCAGCTTCAAGAGCATGTTCGGCAATGCTGTATTTTTCTGTTCTACTGTATTTTAAGTGTGCTAAATGTTCTTTAAATCGTGTTTTAATTGACCTTTTAGTTTCCCCAACATACTTTTTGTCACAATCATTACAACTAATTTCATAAATTCCACTTTTTTCACAATTAGGAATCTTATCTTTGGGCTTTCCTAAGATATTCCTCAGATTGTCTGATGACTTATAGACTAAAGTGAGGCCTACCTTATTAAATACCTTATTGAGTTCCTTGCTATATTTCGGATTATATGGTTTGGAGACATACTTGGTATTATTTTCTTCGCATGTAAAAAAGATGGAATTCTGAATATTTAACCTAAACTTATATCTATTTATTAGCTTGTTTACTAAGTCATCGTCATAACCATTAACGCTAGTTATATTTCTAATACGATTCCTTTCGTTGTTAAAGTTTACTCTATTCAGAGGAAAAGTGACCAAACGATGAACTAAAAAATGTAATGAGGCTAATTTGTGTGGTTTGTAATGAAATGAATCATTAGGAATATATTTATCTGTTACTGTCCCTTTCCTATAAATATTAAATTCTAATCTATTATTATTTTTAATGATTAAAATATCTAGAAAAGGCAGTTGTCCTTTGTTCTCAACTTCGTAAGTGAATTTAATGGAATCATACCGACTATTTAATTTGGAAACAAAGACATCAATATTTGTTTTCTTTGTATCAAAAATCGCGAAAATATCATCCACATACCTATACCATACCCCATACTTTGAGAAATTATATAGAGAAGAAGAAAATAATGAAACTGTACTTGAAGAAGTGGAAGAAGTAAATCTAGAAGTAACTTTACACAGACAGAAAGAATTATAAGAAGTTTTAAAAATAGAAAGGCTTCAGAACCAGACGACATTACAAATGAAATGTTAAAATATGAAGGAGCACACTAGCACAGCTCTTTACAAACATAGTGAAACATGGATAAATACCTACAGATTGGAAAAGTAGCATAACAATCCCAATATTCAAAATAGGACAAAAGACGTTACCCGAAAACTACCGCGGAATAAAGCTCCTAAATACTACCTTAAAAGTATTAACAAAAATCATACTGGAAGAATTGAGCAAGTATATTCAAATAAGAGAGGAACAACAGGCATTCCGCAAAAATCGATCGACCATATTTATAGTTAGGCAGATAATGGAAAAAGCTAAATAATTTAACAAATCTGCCTATATGTGTTTCGTCGACATGATTCAAACCTTCGATAGAGTGCAATTAACAGATTATAAATAATCAAGATAAAATTATTACAGGAAAGGAGACAAACCAGAAACTAATAAAAATCATACATGACATTAACACAGAATGTAGAACAAATATAAAAGTGGGACATCTACTGAGCAAGGAAGTAAAAAATAAACGCCGGAATAAGACAAGACGATTCACTTAGTCCCTTTATCTTCAACCTTGTCATGGACAGAATAGTGGAGAATCTTCCAAAAACTAGAGGATACAAAAAGGGCAACACACACTTCCACACAATCTCCTACGCATCTATACAAGCTCCCGCACTATAGATCTACATCATGTGTGCCCCAATTTTTCTCGCTTGGCAATAAAAAAAGTGGAGCCATGCAAGAATCTCGAAAGCTGGCTTTTTCTCCTGAAATAATAATTTCATTACAGAAGAAAGTAACACATTAATTTGGTTCACAGTGTATTTCTGCAAGTTTTCTAAACATTGAAGGTACAGAATTGGGTTCAAAATAAAATATTAAACTTACAGTAACATTTATTATTATTTTACAAAACTGGCGAATTGAATTTGGCCACGTCCAGCTTTAACAATCCAATTTTGAAATAAATATGATATATTTCTAGATGATATAATGAAAATAAAAAAAAATAATTTTGTCGGTGGACTAACAGACATATAATATTCAATATTAATTCGTAACAATGTTAAATATACTTTCTAAAAATAACAAATATATATTTCGTTTGTATTTTTTGCCAAAATTTTTTTTAGTATTGTGGGTTTATTATTTTGTATTCAATTTTTAAAGACATTATTTTTTTTAAGCAAAAATAATAAAGTAGACTCGGTAAAGAGTAAAATAAAATTTAAAATATATTTTTTTTAATCTCCTCTCACTAGGAAACTAAATTCATCTAGAACTGAAATATAAATATACCTGACAGCTTGTTAAGACAAATGTCAAATTTAATGCTTCTCTTAATTCTCTATTCAGTAAACAATTCTAGAAAAATTTGCCATATTGCAATCCTATTATTAAGAGGATTGGCCGGAATGTGTTATCACTGTGCTCCAAGCTGTAGAAAAAAAAAACAGATAAAAAAAAGAAAGAAAACTTTTATAGGGTTTAGAAACATTAGATGCAAAACAAAACAAGATGACACAAACTATTGCAGTACTTCTTTCCTAATAAAAATGGCTTTCGTTCATTAGCATTATCATTTTTTTTTCAGTTTACTGCAATAATGTACTCGGAACGATCTTTTTTAGCCACTCCATTTTACCTTTTTAGTGTTCCGGTGTCCGTCTGTCACACTCGATTTTCCTCGAAACTATTTGAAGTTGAAATTTGGCACAAATATAGAAATTGAAGGCCCAATCAGAGCCGTGTAGTTTTGAAAGTTAAATTTTGCCTTAAGGAGTTAGCTTGTGGGGGAAGTGAAAAAAAAAATCCCCTTCATCGAGTTGGGTGTCAAATGAAAGCTTGTGAACACACGAGTTCAAAAATATATGTGATGTAATACTTGCGCACAGTTTTCTTTGTATTAAAAAATAGCCAAAAATCTCTTATCTTCCTCCTTATTTCGAAAAGAACTTATCAAAAAATTTTGAAAAAATTCTAGAATATTCTCCATAAAGTGTAGATTGAGAAAAAATTATCATAAGTACATTAGGTTTCATATTTTTTCTAATATAAAAAAATACTATGTAACATAACAGAATAGTGAAAGTTTGGAAAGTAGGAAATTCATTCGGAACTAAGAGCTACGAAATATCAATACGTATTCGGTGCAATCGGTAATATCATGATGACTAGTGACCAGCAGATAGGTACCGAAAACAAAATAACTTTATTTTATTTGTTTATAATTAAGCAAATATTTCGGTAGTAAATATTTCTTTTAAATTTTTACCTATAGATTCTAGATTGAGCTAGATTCATTTATTTGCTATTAAGTAGCTAATTTTTAATTCTCTTTAGATTACATTATTAGAAGATTTAACATGGATTTTTTTCTAAATATAAAACCGTCTATAAGTAAAATAGGTTTAACATAACAAGCATATACGTCTGCGTTCCATCACACAGACAGATAAACTTGTAAACTCACACAATCATACATAATACTCGTAAGACTTGTGTGTGTAAAAAAACCTTGCCTAATAAAATACTGTATAACGTGTCTTGCCCTTGCTATCTAACGTTTAGGCTGAGGCTATTTTCTAGAAACCTTACAAAACACCAATACAGAAATGAACTTACTGGCAAGGCCATCAATAACATAAGATATGCGGATGACACAGTTCTAATTGTCGATAGTCTAGTTGGTATGCAAACATCGTATGACTAGCTAACAGTAACTATGATACCAACTTCAACTACAAAAAAAGCCAAGTCTATAGTAATAGAGCGCAAGTTGACGTCCAATTTTTCGTTAAGCATACATAAAAGTACCCTGCAAATAGTAAACCGATGTCGGTAGAGGATGGTCTTGAAATTAAATGCAGGATTGAAGAGGCTTGGAATGTATTTCGTTATATAGATAAGGTTCTCTGAAATCGCAGCCTATTCACGGGAGTCGTGAGATGTATTCTCTTTTCTCCTTCTACGGAATTGACACTTGAACTCTCACAGAAGAAATATGCAAGAGAATCGAAGCCTCCGATATGTAGATGTACTGTGGAATGCTCAGAATCTAAAGGGCTTACGTCATCCAAAACACAATGTGCTGCAAAAGCACATTGTGTTTTGGCACACATCAAGATTGAACTCCTGAATACTATAAAACGCGAATTCTCCAGTATTTTAGGCATATTATGACAAATAGCAAATATGAACTCGCCAACTAATAATACAAAGGAAGATAGAAGTCAGGAAATAATTATCACCTGATTATGTAAGGAAAATTAACAACCCAATCAAACGGTAAACTAATTTAACCAGTACTTCCCTTGCAGCACGTAATTCTAAAATAAATAAGGGAGAAGGTATAATTCTTACACTAAAAACTGGCAAAGTGCAACTCGGACCTACGCAATTAAGTGTACCGTACGGTGATTGCTTTTAAAATAAAATAAACTAAAATCCTTGCCTGGGCTAGTGAATTAGGTCCCCGGCATGTATATATCTTAACATCCAAAATGTATTTTCATGTTTTTTCTTAGTCAATAATGTATAATAGTTATAGCTTCATAGCTGTCTTATAGTCAATAAATGAATCTAGCTCAATCTAGAATCTAGTAGTAAAATTTTAAAACAAACTTACTGTTTGTTTAATTATAAACAAATAAAATAAAATTATGTCTCGGTACCTATCCGTTAGTCATCATGGAAATTTATTTTATCTATGATTGCAACGAATACGTATTGATAATTCGTAGCTCTTAGTCCCGTTTAAATTCACATCTTTCCACGGAGAAGTCCTTCATGATATTGTCAAGATATAGTTTTTTTTATATATACCAGATAACACAGGAGAACACTGCTTCTGCGGCGTGGACTTTAGGAGTCGATTCTGGGTAATTCTAGTCTTTTGAACACGGAAAATATACCAGATCTTGCGAATTAACTCTGGTTTTTGAGATTGAGGCAAACCGTCTTATAATGAAAATTTATGAAAATAGAAGTATTGAATATATTTGAAAGTATTGAATATATTTGAAAACATTTATATATCTATATGTAACAGCTTTATAGATCATAAATACATTAAAATTAATCATATAAATAACAATGAATTAAGAAAAACTTTCATGAAGAACTCATACTACACGCCGAGTAATCTATTACATTAGTGTATCCCAAATTTACTATAAAAACTAATGCTGCACAAAAAAGTTTGTTTTTGTTCCCTAGTGTTACAAACGTAATGCACTCGTGATAATTTTCGCTCAATAACCCCTTTATGGAGAATATTCCAGAATTTGTTCAAAATTATTGGATCAGTATTTTTCGAGAAATTTTAAAAAATAATATGAAGAAAAGTTTGCACGAGGATTACATCATATATATTTTTGAACTTGTATTTTCAGAAGCTTTCATTTGACACTCCACTCGGTGACCTTGGAAAAGAAATTCTCTTCCTACTCTCATACTAACTAACTAACCTCGTAAATCAAAAATCTAACTTTCAAAACTACACGGCTCTGATTAGGCCATCAATTTTTATATTTGTGCCAAATTTCAACTTTCTGTGTCAAATAGGGTGACACCCAGTCGGACACCGAGGTGATCTTATAAGATTTCGTACGGAACACTAAAAATACCTTAATCCCATCAGAAGTCGATATTTTAAACAAGAAGTACTTTATGAAAAGGTAGTAATTAGAAGAGAAATTTAGAAGAAGAACTTCAGAGGTATTGATAACTGAAATCTGACTTTTCTCTCGGCCAACTATTTCTACTAAAACTGGAAATTTTGAAAAAATAATACAATTTTTCGATTGCTGGACTCAGAATTACCCTGAAAGGACGTACAACATGGTATATATGAAGCATTTGACCATAATAAAATATAATACAATGTTCAGATTCTTCAAGAACCCTGAAAAAGGCGTATAATACGAGATATATGAAGCCTCTAATTAGTTATACTATTTACACAGAATTTTCTGAACGGATATATAACACAATATATACAAAACTGACCCCCTCCTCTACCTCATTAACGTCTTACAAGTTCTGTCAATTGAAACCAATGAAAAAAATAATACAATTTTAGGTTCCTTTATTCTAAAAATTTTGGAAAGGATCACAATTAAGTAAACCACTAATTTTTGAAAGCCCTTTACTTCAAGGGGACGTGTAACACAATATCTACCAACCAACCTCATTAACTCGTTATATGTTTGATTATAAATAAGTAAAAATAATGAACATTTTCAGACTTATCGGTTTCAAGGATCTCCAAAAGGGACGTGTAATACTATATATTTGAAACAACGCCTCTAATCCTGGAGTTTTTTTTCATCGTTCACTACCCCGCATGAATAAGGACTTTCTCATATCCTAAGGATATCGGCGAGGATGTCGTCATATCCGTCAACCGAAACCTACATTTTTATATATCACGGCATCTCTTAGACATCGCGGTAGTACCGCTATGGACTTTATTGCATTTCTGCAGCAATTACTACCTACTATTTATATGAGACCAAGCCATATATACCTTAGAAAGAACATATAATACCATATATACGCAGCGACCCCTCTAACATCCTCCCTTACACCTTTAACTCATTATATATTTAACTATAAATAATTATACCTAAAACTTGTTCATTGTACCAATTGTACTAAAAACCAACAAAAACAAGTTTTGTTAACTAAGTTGGGAATGTGGAATCTTTGGCACAATGATACTACTCAGTATATATCACCACTACACCAAACACTTTATTTTTGCACTCGACGCGCGTTTCACTAACCATGTTAGCTTCATCAGGAGCGATGATTGACTCCTTAGCGAAACGCACGTCGAGCGCAAAAATAAAGTGTTTGGTGTAGTGGTGATATATACTGAGTAGTAAGTTTTGTCTTTATTTCTATTATCTATAATATATAAAATGCAACGTCTCTCTGTCTTTCTGTCTGTCTGTCCGTTAGTGCGCTTATCACTCGAGAACCACTTATCAGATTTACATGCTTTTTTTAATACATACATATAGTATGTTCTCTGGCCAGGTTATAGGTTATATTTTATTACGTTAGGTAACATAAGGAATAAACAGTGACGATAATAGTGAATCAAGTCGGAAAGAAGCTTGCCGGTAGCGCGTTCTTTGCAATACACTGCCTAAACCATTAAATATGGAATAATATTATGTAACAAGAAATATAATATATATATATATATATATATATATATATATATATATATATATATATATATATATATATATATATATATATATATATATATATCTATAGATATATAGATATATATATATATATATATATATATATATATATATATATATATATATATGTATGTATGTATGTATGTATGTATGTCTCTCTCTTCCTGTCTGTTTGTCCGTTAGTGCTCGAGAACCACTTATCCGATTTACATGTTTTTTTTAAATTTATACATTTGTTCTCTGGCCAGGTTATCTATAATAGAGACGTTTCATTTTATATATATATATATATATATATATATATATATATATATATATATATATATATATATTACAGATGCAACGTCTTTCTTCTGACTATCTGTCCGTTAGTGCGCTTATCATTCGAGAAACACTTATCCGATTTACGTGTTTTTTTTTTTTTAAATCTGAACTTAATATTTATCAAAAAAAATCTATAATATATATAAAACGCACCATCTCTTTGTCTGTCTGTCCGTTCGTGCGCTTAGTACTCAAGAGCCGCTTATCCAATTTACGTGTTTTTTTTATAAAATACATACGTTCTATGTTACGTTAAGTAATAAACAGTGACGATAATAGTGAATCAAGTACACACGAGCGGAGCCGCGGGCACGGCTAGTTATATGTCAAAAATATATTTAAAATCTTCTTTTTCTTCTTCTTATAAGACAAGGTTTTAGTTCGTCTGTTTTTAAGCCTCTTGTGACGTAGATGTCCAGCTTTCATGCCATCCTTTTGGTGGTCGACCGGACGGTCTTCTCGTTTCTGGTTTTTCATCTTTCTTTCATTTGCCCATCTTGGCCAGCTGTTAGCTGGCATCCTACTTACGTGATCCCTCCAATATCGACGATGTCTTGAATCTTGAGTTCTTCTCGTATAGTGGTGCTTCGTATCTGGTCTCTCAGGGTTATTCCTTTGATAGTGGGCAGTGTTTTCATTTCTGCAGCTCTCATGAGGCTTTTTGTTTTAGATGTTTCCGCTCTTGTTTCTGGTGCATATATTAAAACCGGTCTTATCACAGTTCTATATATACGCACTTTACTTCTTGTAGACATGTAGGCATTTTTCCATTTTAAGTCTCTCAAACAACCAATTATTCTCGATGCGGTATTTACCTGATGGAGTAATTCTAGATATAGATTTTTTTAACATTTAAAATCGATATCTTTTTTCGTTTGGTAGTTATCGTGCCAGCAGATCGATAGACTGAAGGAAATGGGGAACTATGTTTTTCGGGACCTAGGAACCCTTAAACGTGTGAAAAAAATGTGTTAATCTGCGAGTGTGATTTTTTCACCAACACAGTACTCCCCTTTAATTTAAAAAACCCTATGCGAATATCCCTAAGACACTTTTATAAACATGGATAAATAAAATTTTAATTTATTATCAGAAGTGATCTTGCAATAATTTTATTTCAAACATCTGTTTCTGAGCATTTCAACGCGGATACATACATTTTAATTATAACCGCCTTTCATATTAATTTAATAAATTAATTAAATTTCTTTTTCTTTCAAACACTGGACTATTTTGGTTTGAAGCCAAATTTAATTAAAATTGCCGTGTAACTTCTATTTGTGTTTAAATTTAATTTAAATTTAGTAATTAATTCAGTATATTTAATTATTGAGTT